>JAFREE010000196.1:0-37809 GCA_019400425.1 Hymenochaete sp. R1
CAGATCACATGCGATCATGTGCACGGAAGGTCACAGAAATACAAAGAACAATATGACAAAGAAAGAAATGAAGTAAGTGGGTATGCTTGACTAAGCGTATGAACGGTGTTGAACCGTAACAACAGCTCTATATGATTCAGTAATAGTAGACTTGCTGGCTATATACTCTCCAAAGCAAATAAAAGCTCAAGCAAAGTGCTTTATCATATAAAAAGGAAAGCCTATCAAAGCTCTCTCTTCTCCCAATCTTCAGCTCCAAAAAACAAAGCAAAAAAGAAACAGCTTGAAAAAAGCCAAGCCTTTATGGCTCTGCAAAAGGTCCTGCTTGCCGATGTGGTCGAGCATGTTGAAGTTCAACTTACCAGCTCATGACGAGAGAGAACTCTACAAGAGGTCCTGCAGATACACTTACCAGCAAAAAAGAATACAAATACTGTGGCTGTGCTTGCTTATGCTATGCAGCTTATATAGCTAGAGGATTTGCTTGCATTGCTTATTAGCTATATCTGCTTTGCTTTAGCTATTAGCCAGTTGGCTTGCATGTTTGTTTATTCACAGCAATCACTGCTGTTGCTGCAAGTACAGAGTACGTGATAATTTGAGCTGGCTGATGCCTTGATTTTTTGTTATTAGGCTATTACAGAGTGAACTTCATCCCATCTTTAACCAGACTCTTTTTTTGTAAATTGACTTATTGTATTACCTTTTCAACACACAGCTTGCTCATGCACATATGAAGAAACCCACTGGTGTGCACCAGGTTTCATTCAGGAAAGAGTTGTTTTCGAGCTCAACCCCCTCAATGCTCAGACAATTAGATTGGCACACATTACTTAATTTTCAAAAACATTTTATTACTTGACTACGAGCAACAAGTTCCATACACATGGTCTTCTGCAAGGGCTGCGAACTATGGATACCATAGCAGATGAACGAGTGAACGAGGCTGATGGAAACAATGTTGCTTGAACAACGATGATACCGGACGACAGAGGGGCGAGGAAAACATGAATGAGTGGAGGAAGGGTCGGACAGGATCAAACTTTTAATTTGATGCGAAAAACGTAAAGGAGTGGTGGGAGGTAATCGTCCGTAAAAATATTGGATAGATGATGACGGAGGACGGTGAGAGTGATTGAGAGATAGAGGAAGCGAGGAAGACGCGGAAGGAAAAGGAGGCGAAACATGAATGCAAGACGCGTGTTATGCCGTAAACCCGAATGAACGACGATAGGGGCCAGTGATGGCACCATGACGGCGAGCTCGCTTTATAGCCATGAACATGCCTTTCGGTTGACAGAAAGCCATGCGAAGACCTCGAGGATCTGGCAGTTGACGGCGACATTAAACAAAACACGTTTCCAGTTTTTCATGTTCGGGATCTAATCAAGACGGCAACTTAAGTCAGTCCAAGAATCTCAAGGGGAACATAACAACATATGATCATTTCGTCAAGAGAAACGTACATGTACCCCCATAGCCGTCACTTTATTGTATTGATGTATGCAGGCGAGCACCCACAAGAACCGGCGAGTGCTTTACTTCCCAAAAGCAACCCATTCACCAGCATGATACTCGGACAGACCTATCACGAGTCAATGTTGGTGTGTTGGCACTGGAGTTACAATGGAAAAAAGGATGGCATGAAGGACGGGAGGAGGGGAAAGAAGCATAGACATGGAAAATAACGGGATATGGTTAAAGAAGGATGTAATGGTGTATGGCATGGAGAAGATGAAGGGAAGGGGGATACGTTTTAAATGAACGATGGAGGGGAAGTAAAAACTATAACGTAGATGGAAGAAGTGGATGGGAGAAAAACTCCAAATAAAGCACATGGTTTGCGACTCTAAAGATGTATAGAAACAAAACTGGTGCGATGGAGACAACGGAAAGAGAAAATAAAAGAGACTAAAAGTTAGTCCGTAAGTTGGGGGATGTGCATGAAATGGGATGGGGGATGGGGATAGGGGGTAGTTTGCTGCCCGTCTCACTGGTACACTTGACCATGCCAGAGGACAGGCAATTTGTAGAATACAGTGTAGCTGTTGAAAGAAAGAAATCGCCAGAACCATTAACGATAGCAATCGAATCCTTTTTGACGAGGAAGAAAGGCGAGCCGGAGCGGAAAGAAAAAGAATAAAAAGGGTAAGCGGTAACGGAACTTCCTGTCGCAACATAGAAGTGTGAAGAAGCGGGGAGAAGAAAAGAAAAGTAGAAAAAATGCCATGATACACAGCGCGCGATCGGAAATGCGCCGAATGAATACAGCCAAAAAGGAAGCGCGCGAAGAATACCATTGAATAAGATAATGGAATAGGGTAGAAAAGGAAGAGGGGGTCGAGTCGTGGTTGAAATCTAGGTTGAGCGACGAATCGGTCCATGAGAGGCGTACATTAGGTAGAGGTAGAGCTGTTTGAGCCCAGACAGTCCTTGGAGTGATGGATGTCAGGGAACATGCAAAGGTCCACATGTAGTAGCAGCGACGTCCAAAGGCGATGGCGGTACGAGAGGTGTATGAGGACCGATCCACGACGACCACGATGATAAATAACCAGGTGGGCGACAACATACATCGCCCTTCGGCCCACCACCACCAACGCGTAAAGAAACACGAAGTCGAAAGCAACCGGATAAAACCCAAATCATAACGGAAACGAAAAAGAAACGATGTTCGTGTGGACGTCCTTCGCGGGTGAGATCGAAGCGGAGGTGACGAGAGTGTCGTCGGCGTTATGATAGGATCTCCGATTGTGACGAGTCGGATGTGCGCGAGGATGATAGAGTGAAGAGTGATGGGACCGAAGGCGTCGACGGATGTAAAAGGGATTGAATGTTGTGAGAAAGATAAAGACAGCAATGCGAGAGATGCGAGTTGGAGTTCGTTATTGGCACATTGATTTCGAGAGATGAGGAAAAAGACGAAACCGACGGAAACCGGAAAAGAAACGATGCCGAGAAGAAAGAAAAATGCCAGTCACTTGAGAGTTGAGTTCGTTCGAGTGAAGCCACGAAATGCGTTTCGTGGGCCGCGTTTGGCGTAACGTCGTAAGCGATGTTAAGTTGATCGGACAGCCAAGAAACGAGAAAGGGAGAAAAAAAAAACTAAATCAAGCGCGGACCGTGCAGTCGATACAGCGTCTCTCTCATCCTGAAATTAGCGGATGAGATCCCGAGGGACCACGAGAAACGAGTGTACGATGCTGGTGAGTTTGTGAGCCGGGCGGGTGTCCTGAAACCGAATGAAGCCAATTGTGCCGGGGATTTTGAAGAGGAATGCCGAGGAATAAGAAAGAAAAAATAACGGGATAACCAGGGGTTCGAAAATGTTGCGAAGATTAAGGCGTCGAAAGAGATAATTTAATCCGCAAGGCAAAGAAAATATGTATCGCGCTCGACGCGGGAAATTCGAAGCAAAAAGAACGAACGTGGGAACCTGAATGGATTAGGTAAGCAAAGCGAGATCGCGATACCCAAATAAAATGAACGCCACACGCGGCTGATTCCGGGTACTTACCCGATTGGTTCGAGATAGTAAACACTTTGGCAACTCAGTCAGAGTCGGACTGAGGCGTCGTGACCAGCGCCTTCTTCATCTTCGCAAGCGAGAACGTCGGTGGCGGGAGATGCTCGGGGCTCGGACTGTTCTGGAACATCGAGCTGGCATACTTGTTGAACGCCGGATTATGCTTGCGAGGGGGCGTGTGAGGGGGAGCACTCGTCGCCCGCACCGTGGTTGTTTCGTCGAAACTCGGCCGTTGACGCAACGTCTTCTGCGGAGACCTCTGCCTGGGTGGCCTTGGAGTGGCGTGGCGCGGCTGAGGTTTCGACAGGGATAGCAAGCCCGGAGTCTTCGTTGCTGACAAGACCTGGGCTTGTACAACTGCGGCTGGCGCAGAGGGAATCCGTCGGTGGGCGTTCGAGGGGACGAGGTGCTTGGGACACGGCATGAAAGAAGGGTTGGGATGAACTGGCTTTTGGACGAGCAGCATAGTGGGCGATGAGGATGGGAGGACGTGGTGGAAGAAGGCGTTGGGGGAGGAGAGAGAGAAGAGAGGAGAGGAGAGAAAATGGAATTGAAGACAAGTGAAGTGAAGTGATGGGGAGAGCAAAGGGGGAACGGGAGGTTGAGAGGGCAGGCCGTATATAGGACCGAGTCCGCGCCCTTTTCTCGCAGATGAGAACAAGTTGCTGCATTGGGCGGCTAGCCACTGAAATGAAGAATTCGCAAATTAGCTAAGGGTAAGTAACCCATATTTGGCAAAGACTAGGTCTCACGTGGAACTTACGCGTTCGGGCCTCCCGGATAAAATGCAAAGCTTCATGAGATGGGCCCCCCTTTCACACACGCTCGCTTCTGACAAAAAAAGAAAGGAACTTGCTCCGGCTTCGGCTCTCTCCCGGCCGAGACGAGTCACCCAAAATGCGCAGGCCCAAGGACCAACCCCAGCCCAGCTATGCTCTTGTCAAGTCCTCCTCGGTCAAAGTCTCTCGTGGCCCCGTAGCCCGCGTCCGAGACAAGACACGTATGAGGAAGGGAGAAGGCCAACAGCCACACACTCCTGTCCGTGGTTCAATTGCGTAGCGCCACTCATTTCGAATCAGCGGGCCAGGCTGGCAGAGCCTCAGGTCTCAGCTGACGCGCAGGCAGATAGCGCAATTCACACGAATTCAAATTCGAATGCTTCGAGCCCCTGCAATCCTATCAAGGGTTGTGCCTCGCCCTTTTCGGCAGTGTACAGAACCTTCGCCTCGCCTTGGTGGGGTTGTCCATCTTTTATCGATTGGATTGGCAGCGACGGTGAAAAGGTTGATGTATGGCCGTGCGTCTCGTGCGCCGTAATCGTGTCGATGCTACATCTGACGAAAGCCTACAACAAGCAATCGTGGCTGCACAACGCAACAATAAACTAGTTGGAGAAGGGAAGGCGCAGCAGATTTTGTATCATTACCTAACATTCTGTCAATCGATTCGATTCGAGGAAAAGTACCGCTTATAGACTTAGCTTGTTAACATTCTGAACGGGCAGATGATTGGCTCAGCTGGTTCCGTCCTGCACTGCTGCTCAAACAATTGCCCGAAACTCTAGATCCGTCGAGTGGGCATGTAACCACACTCATCTTGAAAGGAAAGTTCTCGTCGCGTATTGTCTGTAAATTGTTGAGGCATAGAGATATGGAGTATCCGTTGAAGTCTTGCCCGCGTGCACGATAACCAAGATCCACCTAATCCTAATCTTAGAAGCAGATGTCATCCGACGTTGCTCAGTTATAATGATCTTAGACATGTCTCTGTGTGTTGCCATATTCGTTGCACGCGTTTAGATAAGGAAGTTGTGATGCATTCTGGAAGCGGAAAGCAGGCAGGTAGAGTGGGGCGAGTGGGACGACGCGACTGATTTAGCTTTCGTTTGAGCATTCGCGGAGACTTTAGCGACATTGATATTCCCTGCGAAGAAGCTCGGAATGCCTTCAAAAAAGCCAGAAGACGTTGATGGAAGGCAGTCACAAATCGAGAAGTTCTTTTTTATCGCGACGCAACGGAAAACACGCGAAACGATTTGCGCTCCGGAAAGAAGGCGCTGCCGCCGACTGGTCTGGATTGAAGCATTGCATCGAACAAAAGGGTGAGCAATCCAGACTTACAATAGACTGAATAGTATCGTCTGGATCGAGCATACATGTCACGTCGGTCTATCTGCATCTGCGACAGAGCTTGTGAGCTGTGTCGGAGGAGTAAAGAGAATTGTCAAGGAGACGATGGAGGAGTGGAGAAGAGGAGAGGGAGATGCAACCCGAGAGCCACGGGCCTGGTCCGTTCCTGTTGTGTCTGTCGAAAGCTCAAATCGACCCTCCCGACGTTTCATGAGAACACGGAAAGTGCATCAGCAGCGCCCGCCACCAACAAGAAAAAAGTACTGACAGCCTGGAACAGGTGGGAAAAGAGGTTGGTCGGAAGGCTGGCTCACTCTGAGGCAAATAACTAAATAGTGGGAGAAGCTAATGGGAGTAGTATAAGAGACGGAATGAGATGTATCAATTTGGGTGCTGACGGTTGCCATGGGGGGATCGATCAGATGGGGAGGTTGGGAGAAAAAAGAAAGAGGCAGCCGTCGTCGTTGTGAATGTGCAGAAGAAGAGATGCGACTGGATTTGGTCGTCGTTGAGGACGTTGTTGGGTTGTGGTGGGATTGATGGACAATAAGTTGAAGAAAGGGCTCAAATATCAATTATTATCTATATTACTTGTAAGAATCCAAGTAAGCGCGGGCTCGCGTATAAGGTATAAACACTCCGCCGGTCTTGTCCTCTGCGTGCCACCTTCCCTCCCTCCCTCTCTTTGTTCTCTTTCTCTTTTTCCCTCTTCCCCGTCGTTTCGTCTGCCTTTCAGCGTCGTCGTCGTCATCATCGTCGCTGCAGCCATCGTCGAAAAGCAGTCTACAGTTGTTGTGCGAGAGCTCTCCTTTACTATCGATAGCCAATGGCAACAGTCAAGGCAAAGCACGCTCATGCGGCGTCCCAAGGACAGCCAGCTCCTCGCAAGGTCCGTTTCAACGTCGGTCAGTGTCTTTCATCAGCAAACGTCTATGATCTGTTTTCGCTCATTTCTCTCAAAGGAACCCAATATCAGGTCTTGGACGTCGTCGGAGAAGGCGCATATGGAATCGTCTGTTCCGCGGTGCATAGACCCAGTGGTCGGAAAGTCGCCATCAAGAAGATCGCACCCTTCGATCACTCCATGTTTTGCCTAAGAACACTCAGAGAACTAAAACTTCTCAAATTCCTCAGCGAATCTGGTGTCAGCGAAAACGTGCGTGTCGTGTCTCCCGCCCAGTCCTTCACCGGGGAGTCCCTGGTTGCGTAGTTGCGGTATACTGACGCCGCATGTGGCAATCATTCTTCTTTTTCTTCTCAATTGCACAGATCATTTCCATTCTCGATATAATCCGCCCTTCCTCACTCGATTCATTCAAAGAAGTATACTGTATGTGTTGCATTTTTCCTACCTTACCCCCTGAAGTTGCATCTCGCTGACAACTGCGCGCCTACGCTCGTTGCTACATTTTGATGCCGTCAATCAACAGTAATTCAAGAGCTCATGGAGACAGACATGCACCGTGTGATTCGAACGCAGGACCTTTCCGATGACCATGCCCAATATTTCATCTACCAAACACTTCGCGCGCTCAAAGCGCTGCATTCCGCAGATGTGATCCACCGAGACTTGAAACCCTCGAACCTTCTCCTCAACGCCAACTGCGATCTCAAGGTCTGCGATTTCGGTCTCGCCCGCTCAGTCAAGACGGCTGAACCTAATGGGACGGAGACGGGTTTCATGACGGAATACGTAGCAACTCGGTGGTATCGGGCACCTGAAATTATGTTAACCTTCAAGCAATATACCAAGGTATCTACTTCATATTAATCCATTATTTTCGTGGCATCTGTCTGAAGCCACATTTCCCCACAGGCTATCGACATTTGGTCGGTCGGTTGCATTCTCGCAGAGATGCTGTCAGGGAAACCGCTTTTCCCGGGTCGCGACTATCACCAGCAGCTGACCTTCATCCTCGATGTCCTTGGCACACCCACGCTCGACGAATTCTACGCGATCACCACCCGGCGGTCTCGGGACTATATCCGCGCCCTACCCTTCCGGAAACGCCAGCCGTTCGAAAACCTGTTCCCGAATGCAAACCCGCTCGCGATCGACTTCCTCACGAAGACGCTCACGTTCGATCCGAAGAAGCGGATTACGGTCGAGGCAGCGCTGGCGCATCCGTATTTGGAGGCATATCATGACCCGGACGATGAGCCCGAGGCGCCACCTCTTGATCCTGAGTTCTTCGAGTTTGATCTGCACAAGGACGATATTTCGAGGGACCAGCTCAAGCAGCTGTTATATGAAGAGATCATGTCATTCAAGCCTTTACCGATCACGTAAGCGTCGAAGGGGAAAAGGATTGAGATAGGCGGTGGGAGCAAAATGTGAGAAGGAAAAGGAGATCGTGACCATGTCTTTTCTTTCATTTGATAAATGAGTCGTTGACTCGAGACGACTTCCTCATCTCGACTGGTCGACAGAGGAACCCACACGCATCGACAGTTGGTGCTCACATCACTCTACAATAAATCGAAACCCTCTTCACCTCCAAAACAAGTTTCAGATACCCCGATCTGCTTCATCGCCTTTTCGCCAGTGTCATGGCTAATACTTAGCTTTATTGTCCCTCCGTCTCTGAATTCACGGGTGCCCCTTTTGTCATAATCAGCTTTCATACATCTGCTTTTTTCATGTTCTTTCTGGTGCAGAACGATCAGTGCCTTTGACTTGCAATATTTGTTTCGCAAGGACCGGGTACATTGCGTTACGTTACGTGAGGGTTTGTGTAAAGTAAAGTAAAGACATTTCAAACAATATTTTCCATATTCAAATCCTTTTAAGAATTCTTTTGTGTGCCGGATTCGAAGCTTCCTTTGTGGAGAAAAGGGTGCAAATTGTCCAGAGATTGATGTTCGGAAGGAAGGCAGGGTGGATATGGTTGTTTGTATATGTTGACGCGTCCGCCTTTGACGCGTAAAGTTCAACATGTCCTTACAGAGATCCGACGCGTCTTTTATTTACGCCCACGAATCCTAACGAGCTCGTTCTTCTTTCTAACCCACCACCACCACTACAACTTCCCTCAATTCTCTTCTCAGACACGCAACCCATGGCACCCGCACACGACCCAATCTTCGACCCCGACGAGAAGGGCAAGAGGATCGGGGAAGCAGAAGAAGAGGAGCTGGAAGAGGAAGAAGACAATAACGTCATTATAGACTGTGATATCCTCGAAGCCGCGAAGGAGAATATCCAGCCGCTTGCTGGAGGGAGGAGGGTAACTGCGTTGGCGAGCGTATTGGCGACGCCCCATGGGATGAGAGACGCTAGGTTAGAGGCGACAAGGCGAAGGATGAGGGAGCGCGTGAGGGAGGCGACTGGTGCTGTTGAAAGGGCTCAGATGAAGGAGGCCAATAAGGCGAAAGGTGGGTCCCTAAAAGATAGCGATGACAATGACGAAGAGATGAGCGACGAAGACGAAGAAGGGGACGAAGACGAATTCACCCTCGAAGAAGCCGAAGAACTCCTCCTGGATGCCTATGTCCGCCTCGTCACCTGGACCGTCGAGCATTACCCAAAGGGCCAATCCGCACACTCCGGCATCCTCGAGCTCCTCGAAGAGGCCACACGTGCGCTGAGGCACTCGCAACACGCGAGGCAGGACCCACGGTATCTGAACTTGTGGGTGCGGTACGCGGGGTATGTGGAGAGGCCGGGGCTGATTTACGAGTTCTTGTTGGCGAATGATGTGGGGACGGAGTGGGGGAGGCTTTATGAAGAGTATGCGGGTGTGCTTGAGAGGGATGGGAGGTGCGTTTGAGTTTTTTATTCTCTTTTTTTCCCTTCTGGAAGGATGTATGGTTGAGACTGATATATTTTTTATTTATTTTGAAGACGAACGAGAGCGGATGAGGTCTACATGCTTGGGATTGCGCGTAAAGTAGAACCTCTCGAGCATCTCGAGAAACGACACCGCGATTTCCAGAAACGCATGATGGTAGCTGCTGCTGCCGCTGCTCCTTCCCAAACCACTTCCACTTCCAATACCGACTCTGTAAATGGCAGCGTGCCCCCTCCTTCTGCACCCCGCCGACGCGTCCTCGGCGACTCAACCTCGTCCATCTCCAGATCCCAACCTCTCGCATCCACATTCTCATCCCACGATGACGTCTTCACCGCGCCATCAACCACCACGCGCCCCAACGCGCGCCTACCTGTTTTCGTCGACCCAGAAGGAACTGCTGGCAAGTCAGAGGGTCAGGAGGAGCATCACAACGCATGGCCGGAGCTGGGGACCAAAGCAGAGCGTGTGAAGGAGAACACGCGGACGAAGGAGAAGATGGCAGGGACGGTATTAAAGCAGAGCGGGGCTGCGAGGGCTGCGACGAGGAGCGCGGCAATGAGGGCGAGGGCGGGGACGAAGGTTGTGCCATATAGGGATCCGGAGCCCGTTTCCAGCCCAGCTGAAGACGGAGAAACGGAAGTTGAGTCTTCTGCTGCGATTGCGATTGCTGCCCCTGCGAAAGGAGGCCCGAGTACGAGGTCGAAGGTTGTGCCATTCAAGGATCCGCAGCCGCCAAAGAAGGCATCGGCCTCAACCTCGAAGATCATGCCTTTCAAAGACCCCGAGCTTCCAGCTAGGCCTCCCTCAACGGCTAGGAAAGCCTCCAACTCGAAGATTACCCCCTTTAAAGACCCAGAGCCTGCAAGATCTGTGTCAAAGTCATCCACTTCCGTTCTCGGTCAGACCAAGACAAAATCGAAGATTGTGCCGTTCAAAGATACAGAAGCTATCGAAGGGAAGAAGGCGGATACGTTCAAGACGCCCGCCAAGGCGAAGGCTAAGCCAGCTTTCGTGCCGTTCGTAGATGGCGACGCAGAGGAGGATGCATCTGCAGCTATGGCTGTGGCCGCCCCCGCACCGGCCACGCAGAAGACACCTCGATTTGTACCCTACCGTGATGAACCAGATGTCAGTCATTGCTTCGCATGTTCTTTCTCTCTTTTGGAATCGTGCATGCTTATTTATTCTTGATTTTTTTTTCTTGCCAGGATGCAAGCCAGACACCAGCACCTCCTGTCAAGGCTGTCGCGAATACGGGTACGGTGATGCGTCCCAAGGCGTTGGGCGAGCGAGATGTGGGATTGGGAACTGGTGGTGGAGTTGCAGGGTCCATGAGCGAAGCGGAGGCTTTGAGGAAGGATCCATTTAAGAATTACAAGGATTTGTGAGGGGGGCGGGGCGATTTCTTTCCGCTCTATTTGGTCTTTCTTTTTCGACGGAGACACTACGTCTAATTCTCTGGTTTGTTAAATTGAAATTAATTTTGTATGAATGAATGGCTTGGCTTTAGAATGAAATGGTTGATCTGTATATTTTCCACGGCTCTTTTCCCCCTTGAAATTTTGAACAAGTTTATTTGGCGTTGACTCTTGTTCGCTGGTTCTCATGTTTGTGGCGTGAGACGTGAGATAGATGAGGTATGCTTACCTAATATCGAGCGAGCTACGCGAGAGGCCCAGGAGAGAGCAACTTTTGTTTTGAGAGTTCGTCGCTGCTCGTGTGGTTGTCTGTTCTCGCCGAGCCTAAATATCCAACCTCCTTCTCCGTTTCTCGCCTTTACTCCCTTCTTCTCACCTTTCTTCCCTCACGAAACACACATCTTTCACGACGACGACGATTAACGAACAACGAACAGCGAACAGCGAACAAATGTCAGATCACCTTCCCCTCCCACACCCCTTCCTCACCGAGCCTGTCCTTTACGTCTCCGGCGTGCCCGTTTCCATCTCGGACACGGACCTCGCCCAGTCTTTCGAAGGATGTTTGCCTGTCCGACCGCAGATGGTTCGTGACGGATCCAGCGCGTCGTGCTATGGGAGGATCGAATTCAAGTACTTTGAGAAAGGTGTGTATTTATGTTTTCGTGTTGTTTTCGATCACGCTTTTCCGTGGATGGATTTCGATTGGGTGAAATTGAAGACATTGGAAGTTGGGTTAAACATATGGTTATGGCGCCTTTCGTGATGTGAGCTACTCTGGGTTTAGAGTGAAATGTAGCACACGTGTGTTGGGCGTGTCTGCGTTCGCCTTCCTCGCATAGACCCATTTCAAAACAACAGGAGCAAGAGCATCAGACAGAGAGAAAGAGCACTTTCTCGGCGTGGCTGCGTGGTGAGCCCCAGCAGAAGCCTTAAATGCACCGACACGTTCTGTCCTTTCTTTCCTTCTCATACTGTCCCATCCACTTGTCTCGTCTCCGTTCGTTTCATCATCTCTTCTCACTTTCATCTCATCTTCCATCTGGGCTTTTATTTCGTGTTGTATTGCGCAATGATGATGAACGCCCCGATGAACAACCCTCTGACATACTATTACCCCCCAGCTGAAAAGGCGTTGGCCACCCTCCAGGGTCACCCCATATCCGGCACCTTCCCGCCCATACCCCTCCACCTATCCGCATACCCACACGACCAACCCATCCTACCCCCAACGCCCTCCGCCCAGCCTAGAATTGTAAAACAGCTCCCACAGGGATACACCGACTCGCAACTGTATGACCTTTTCAGACCATACGGCCCGCTGGCAAGCGTACGCACGCACTCGCAGTTCGGACCCGACACGGGCGTGCTCGAGTTCTGGCGCGAGGAGGACGCGAAGAACGCGGAGGAGAACATGCATTGCGCTGAGGTCGAGGATAAGAATATTGCCGTACAGGTGTATAATCAGAAGAGGACACCAGGCGCGGTAGGTGGGGGTGGGACCTCTGAGTTCAGCCCGTCTGCGCCTGCTTTCGTGCCCAGTGGGTTCGGAGGTGCAGGTGCAGGTGCGGCTCGGGGAAGGACGCAATCTCCGCCGTATCAGACGTCGCCGCGGAAGACGTCTGGGCCGTTTGTACACGGGCCCGGTCAGCAAGTCCAATTCGCGCCTCCAGTTGGACCTGGGTCAGGAAGCCATAGTGGCCTCATCGATCCGTGCAACTTGTTTGTGAAGGTGAGGTAGATTTTGTTGCTTCTATGGTGCTATCCACGCATGGTCTTGAAACAACGTAAAGTCCCGCGTTGTTGAAGACTGTTCGCGAATGATGGTTTTTATTGAGCGTCTGACTCAAATCTTTTTTTAACATTTTTATCAAAGAACATTGATGAGAGCGTCGACTCCGGGAGCCTATTCCAGAGTTTCAACCAATACGGCCAGATCGTCAGCGCACGCATCATGCGTGACGAGAGCGGGAAGAGCCGAGGCTTCGGTTTTGTATCCTTCCAAACGCCCGATCAAGCCAACCTAGCCCTTCACTCGATGAACGGCGCAGTCCTCGGCTCGAAGCAGATTGTTGTCCGTCTGCATGAACCCAAGCAGCTCCGCCAGGAGAAGCTCGCACACCGATTTGCGAGTGGGAACAACAACCATCCGAAGAGTCGAAGCGGGGCAACGAGCCCGACGGCGAGCGAAGGCGGGGAAAGCTACGGGGCGTGGCAGAGCCCGCGTAATGGATACCAAAGCCTTGCGAGTCCCACCAGCTATGGTGACAAATTAACTCCTGGACATGCGAGGAGGAGTTCGGGAAGCTTTTATAACGTTCGTCACCTATGTTGCTTTTTTCGTCTATGGTGTGATGTGAATTAATTTTGATCGAATTGTTGTCTCTAGGCCGCCTTGAACGGGCAACTTCAAATGAACATGTCTTATGACGAACTCTCGGCAATGTCTCCCGTAGTCAGGAGGGAAATCCTTACAGGCGAACTCCATCGCCGGCTGAAGCAAATGGATGACATTTCGAAATCCAACATCGACACAGTCGTAAACTCTCTTCTTGCCCTTTCTCTCGCTGAAATTGTCGATGTCCTGCACGACAACTCTCGATTCGCGAGTGCCGTACGCAATGCTCAGTCCATCGTAACACGCAACAATTCGGAAGAAAGAACCAAATCTCCCTCACCTGCTGCCTCTGCAGACTCCCGGCTCTTAGATCCGAACGTGCTCGCTGCAACGGCCTCAGCGCCAGACCATCCATCGACGCCCGTTTCGCACTCCTCGCCCATGTCGACACCGCCCAGGACGTCCTCGCCAGCATCCGCATCTCAACCCGGAGGTGGGGGCGCGTCGGAAAAAGAACGACTACACAATGCAGTGGGACAGATCGAACCAGATGCGGAACGCGCAAAGGCCATCACTGAGCTCCTCATGAGCCTAAGCAAACGCGAACGCGCGCTCTGCCTCTTCAATAAAGAGGTCCTCCGGCAAAAGGTGGCTGACGCGAAAGTTGTTCTCGATAGTTCCGAGAATGACGAAGATGATGCAGTGGTTTCTGCTGCTGCCGGAAAGACGCCTACGACTCCGTTGAGGAAGAGCACAGCTGCGTCGTCGTCGTATGAAGACTCGCCGCGGACGCCTGCGCTATCGTCCCGCGCACCGTCCGCAGCTGCCTCGCCCACCGCGCCCGTCACGCCCCCAAGCAAGTCCGTCTCGGGCATGATAGGTTCCCTCTCCCTCTCTGAGTCCAAATCCAGCTCGAGCTCCGGCGGGGTTGGTAGTGTCGCTTCGGTGGAGAAGCTCGCGCAGATGCCTGCGTCGAAGGTTGTTGAGATATTGAGAGATGGGGCAACGTGCGAGGCACTAGGGCTGACAAAGGCGGATTCGGTGATTCTGAAGGCGACGAATGACTTTGTGGACTCGCTTGCGGGGCAGTCGGTGCCGAAGCAGAAGCAGGCTGTGGGGGATAAGCTATTCAGGGTAGTGAAGAACTTTGGGATCAAGGGTGCTGTACGTCCCATTTCTCTCTCTGTTTTCTCTTCATTTTCCATTTATTCGAGTCGAAATGTGGCTAATGACATGTTTTCTCGGGTTCCCATTTGAATAGCCAAAAGTGACGATCGCGCTGTTGGACCAGGAGGAGCTTCGACCGTTGGCACATCTCATGAACAGCTACCCGGCTGTCCTAAAAGAGAAGGCCCTGCTTACGGTGCAGGCAATCGCTGCGAGCAAGTGAAGGAACAGACGAATACTCGACGTCTAGCCGTGTCGCTGAATCGGAAGGTCTTCGGCTCAGCAATTATATGCGAGGTTGTCGAGATGATAGGTGTTCTTCCGCATTGGTATTAGTTGTGTTCAGTCAGGATTAGAGTGGAACGGAACTCAGCTCCCCTATCGTTTGTCGATTTCCTTCATTTCACTCGTCCCGTCCGCCTGTCCACGGACCCATCCTTTCCCATTTCATTCGTACAAAAGGATCCTTTCGTCCTTCCTCTTCATCCACCAATATCCTTCTTTCCCCTAATTAGGCTCCCTGGCTTTCTTTCCCCGGTACTCATCTCTTATCTACGTTTCTCCATTTCTCAAATTTCGTGGATTTACGACCCCCGACCCCACTCCCGACTCGTCCTACCCTCCATCAGGAGAATAATAGGAAATGCAAGGTCGACGCGAGATGCTCTGTTCCCTTTCTACATATTCTCTGTTCTTTCTATTGGCCTCGTATTCTCTTACCTATTTCTCTTCTACTTTTCCCCTCCTCTCTTATCTGTTTTTCTCTCTTTCTATTCCTCATTCTCTCTCATTACGATCTGTTTATGCGCATGACATCCGACATGAAGGTGTACGTACGTACCACGTAGGCTTAAGTCAATTACTTCAAGCTTCCAACCCCAGACCCCTCCCCGCTGTTTTTTCTTTTCTTTTCTTCTTCATGAACGAGTCTTTAAGTACAATGTCTTTTCTGTTCCACGCCTACGCTTAATGAATATCTTTTTTTTTCGATTTCGAGCCCCCGCTTTCTATTCCCCGTCCGGCAGGAATGAAGGAAATTGCCAATGCTAAATAACACGATTCTATTTTCTAATAATAGTGGTATTCATAGACTCTGAAGTCTACGAAATGCAGAGAACTCTGAGAAGAATGGTGATCAATCCTAACAATAATGAGCGCGTCGACTCGGACGCGTCAAACGAATCGTTTGCTTCGCACCATCATGCTTGACGAAGACCAAGAAGGAGAACTCCGAAACCCGTTCCCTTCTCCACCGTCCCATTACCAACAATACACTGCACACAACCTTCATCTCCTCAAACTCCTCAAGTCCAGAGTCTCGCAAACTACTTCATTATCGACAGTGAACCAAGATGGAGATGGAGATGAGTATGGAGAGACGGGTGTGGAGAAGGAAAAGGAAGGAGAGAAAGACTCGTTCGTCGTGGATAAAGCTACAGACAGTAACATCGATGTCGATTCAGTCTCGGGCTTGTTGTCGATCTCGGAAGGACGACAGAGAGATGTGCTGAGTGACCAGGAGGACGTGCCTGATTGGCCGCTCGCGCAGCTGGAGAAGCCGAGGGTAGATTGGATAGAGGAGGAGGGGCAGTATAGTGTGTTCGGGGATACGTGGTTCGTACGTGTCTCTGGGCTTCTCTGTCTTTTCTTTCGCTTTTGGTTGAGTGTGATGGGACGTAGCTTTCAACGAAAGTACCGTCGTTGGGAGATCTGGGAGGACACCAGCTGTATCCTGACGATCCTACCGTCGGTGCGTTTTTCGCTATTGCTCTCTTTTGTACTGCACTTATCGTCGCACCTCCTTACTTTTGAAATGCTAACGCTAATACTCAGATCGCAAACCAGCCCTCCTCTCCATCCTCCGCACAACCCTTGTCACCTACTCCCATCTCCTCAAGTCCCTCTTGCTCCCACCCCCTCCACCCCATTCCACCGACCCGCCCGAATGGCAGAAATACGTTGAGTGGCTCACGGTGATGAGCCAGAACATGATGAGCGCTGCGAATGACTTGAGGCCGGTACAGGCACGGTATGCGCTGGAGGAGATGATGAAGAGGCAAGTGGAGGTAAGGAAGGAGGAGACGGCTGTGGTGCATCGGTATGTGGTTTTGCTTTGACCTTGACCTTGACTCTCGGAAGGGAGGGTGCATTGACTTGAGTTGATTTGGGTGTTCGTTCGTTCGTTCGTTCGTTGGTGAAGGAAATGCAATGAGCTGCAGGAGAAGTTACAGCAGCTCAAGGGCGGAGCTCTGCTTCAGACTGAGAAGGTTTGTTGCTGGGTCTTCTAGAAATTGGCTTGGGTTCTCATGGATGATGGATTATCTTATAGGATGCGGATATACGATCAAGCAATGAGGTGGGTTCTTTGCGAACGTGAATTTTCATGACTCAATGGACCTTCGTTTCTAGAACCAAGACGAGAAGCTAACCATGAATGATGTTCTTCGCTGGGCTGAAAATTTCGAAGACAGTGTCGCGTGACTGTAGGTAGCTGTGTGTCTCGAGAATGACGTAGAGGTAACCTTCTCTTCATTATTCTCTTTCAATGTTATAGTTTCGATCTCTTACCTTTCCTTTGGCAAGCAGCATTATCAAAACATATTCTTCGGGCGTTCGGGCGTAGCCTCATTCAATATACCGCACTTCAGCACACGTAACGCGACTAGAACCTTGTAGTGCTTTTGGAGGACAGCAGCGCTATCGATGAGCACGAGAAGAACGTGAAAGCGAAGTTCACGGGAGACGTTCTTCTCTCATCTTTGCGGAAATCAAGGACTTCTAGGTCGAACCTTCCCCTCGATCGGAATCGGACAATGCCAGGCCATGCTACAGAGAATGGCTTCTAAGGATGTTTTACAAAGGCGCCTTAAATGCAGGCACCCCGCCGAAATGCATTAGTGTATTGTCATTAAGTAAAATATATCTTAGTAAATGGCTGAATGGATTGCTTGGTGTTCTCGTAAATTATGCACTTGCTTCATCTGCCTTCATCCGCTAGAATCGCCTCTGAGTAACAATGACTATCATCCAACTGAATCCTGGATCATTTTATTCAGAACAATATCTTGTTTCGTTGGGATGGGAGACGATCTTGTCTTGTGCCGTGTGCTGTAAGACGCGCTTGCTGTAAAAGGAAAGCCTATAAATGGGAGCTGTGCTAAGGCCTTTAGCTCTCAATCCCGCTCTTGCTTCTCCTTCCTTTCCCTCCGCTCCCCTTCTCCATTCCCCTCGCGCCCTTCTCTCGCACCTTTTGGCCTCTCGAACAACGCTTTCCGGGTATTTGAACAACACACAACTCAGCGGCTATGGCTGACGAGAACCGGCTCCTCAACTTCGCGGCAGGCTCAAATTATGAAGTGCTCGAACTCATCGGTCTGCGACAGGATTCCTTTGTCCTATCTCTTTGACCATCGTTTTAGACTGACTCTTGATCTCCGTAGGTGAAGGAGCGTATGGCGTCGTCTGGTACGTCTGAGAGTCAAGATACTTGCCTTTTGCATGGTCAAATAACGGTACTCATCCGGGTCCGTATCTGTATCCAGCTCAGCCATCCACAATCCCACCCAACGAAAGGTCGCAATAAAACGCATCACTCCTTTCGACCACAGCATGTTCTGCCTCAGAACTCTACGTGAAATCAAACTCCTCCGACACTTTGACCACGAAAATATTATCTCTATCCTCGATATACTACGGCCGCCGTCCCTAGCCGATTTCCGCGAAGTGTATCTTGTCCAGGTCTGTTTATGCTTTTTCCGTTTACCTGCATCTTTCTTGTCCTCGAGCTGATTGATTTTTGGTTGGATTCCCGGTGCATAGGAATTGATGGAGACGGACATGCACCGTGTTATTCGGACGCAGGACCTCAGTGATGATCATTGCCAGTATTTTATTTACCAGGTTCGTGTCCGTGATCATCCTTTTGTTCCTTTATCCCCGCTGGTTCAAATTATGCTTCTCATATCCCATCTTTACGTGGACTCGATGTCTGTGGTGATGGGACATGGAACTTGTTCCAAGTCCAGATTGGGTTTACTTTTCCGTCAATTTGTGGATCAGATCAGCTTCTAGCATTTATTGCACTCAATTCTGCGTGTCTTGCTCACCGTCTTGTTTTGAATTTCAGACCCTAAGAGCACTCAAAGCATTACACTCTGCCGATGTCTTGCACCGGGACCTTAAGCCGAGCAATCTTCTCCTGAACGCGAATTGCGATTTGAAGGTACCGTTAATAATGAATCTACCAAATTCCGTTAGACCCCTAATCCGATTCGGATCGTGATTCCACATATTGATTGCCACAGCTTTGTGATTTTGGTCTCGCGCGCTCAGCGAGACCCCCTCCTAATGTAGACGACACGAGCACGTTCATGACCGAATATGTGGCAACGCGGTGAGTATATGCTATTCTTAGTAGAAGCTGAAACGCAATCGTGGCGTACTGAAACCCGTTATTAGATGGTATCGCGCCCCGGAAGTGATGCTAACATTCAAGGAATATACACGTGCTATTGACATATGGAGTGTGGGGTGTATCCTGGCTGAAATGCTCAGCAGGAAACCTCTGTTCCCCGGGCATGACTGTGAGTACTATCGCTAATGATGAGTCTCGTGCGCAATCTACTAACATGAAACGCCAATCTGATCCTCCACTTGACCCCAACTGATAAAATCAGATCATCACCAACTCTCTTTGATCCTTGACATCCTCGGGACGCCCTCCATTGACGATTTCTACGCGATATCATCACCGCGCTCGAGAGAATACATCCGTGCCCTTCCTTTTCGAAAGAAGAAACCTCTCGCAGTCTTGTTCCCAAATGCAAACCCTCTCGCTATCGATCTGATGGAGAAGTGCTTGACATTCAGTCCGAAAAATCGGATACGAGTCGATGATGCGTTAAAGCATCCTTACTTAGAGGTATGCTAGTTGTATTTCTGCTTCTAAGGAAAACAATACTTATTTCGAAAATTTTTTAGCCATACCACGATCCTAACGATGAACCCACCGCCCCTCCTCTGGACCCCTCGTTCTTCCACTTTGACAATGGTATCCAGTTATCGAAGGAGGACCTGAAACAGCTTATCTACGAGGAAGTGATGCGGTGAGAGATTCTTCGGAACGTTCTTCAATAGAATCTGCACAAGCCATGCGCTACGTCAGTGAGTAACGAAATTCCCTGGACGAAAAAAAAACCGAGACAAGGCTGCGTCAAATGTGTATAAAGGATCCTCACAATACCATAATTTACGAAAGATCGTCTGATACCATCCTCCATTTTCACGCCTTCAAAGTTCTTGTTCTTTTTTCTTTCTTTGACACTCCTTTAACTGCTAATAACGTTCCTGCCTTTCTCGTACGTGCGTGACGTTGACAGTTGTGTTTGCAATTTTCGATTTCTTATGTATGCATTATGCTTTATGGAACTCGGTCTTTTCTTTTCAATGCATTAAATTGACGACTCATTCGATCATAATTTGGCTCTGTCCGGGGTATGGTTTTATGTCGAAGCCCCTCTCCAAATTCCTCTTCATGCAAATTATGCATCCACGAACAGTCGGGATATTTTTAGGGTGCGTTTTATTCTCTCAAAATTTCGTACGGAACGAGGCTGAACGTCATCGTAGCGCACTTGGCGTGTACTTTTTCAGTCGTTTTACGGTTGAATTCCTGTCGACAGCCAAGGAAAAGCTACGCAAACCATTACCCTCCTTTCACACCGAGTCGTCCTGGGCGTCCGAAGTCGTGCAGCACCTTTTCAAGTTTGCTCTGGGCGGTGACGTGGACGCCTAACTCCTCCGTCATGAAACACATTACCCAAAGTATTGGATAAGATAACTTTGCCACTTCCAAGAATCTCTATTGTTGGACTTCCTATCGGCCGAATGGTATCAGATAATCTTGACGTCCAAAATTCTTCGGCTGAAACCGACTTTGCAGCAAGCCTCAGAGCTATCATCCATGATCCCTTGGATTATCTGATAAACCCCTCTCATCTTTCCAGCTCGCAAAATATGCAATATTATAAGGTTCATTGTCTCCTTATGCAAGCAAAGGAACGCAATATGAGCTCCTGTATGCTATCACTCAGCCCCAGTTCCAATCCTGGTTTGTCGATACGAGATTGGATTTTGGCCGCTTGGCGACAAAGCAAAGTTGACGTTAAAAAGGGATGGTGGGAGGAGAGCATCTGCATTTTTTCCCTCAGCTTTCTTCTTTCCGTCAAATTTGCACTGGTTGTGTTTTTGTCCTTTCCAGGATGTCGAACCGATCCGAGGACAACTCCAGTATCTTCTCTCGTCTTCCTAGACGCCTGACCAAAGCTAAACTCAAGCCTCCTCGAGCGGGCGATGATACCATCGAACTCGTATCCGGCCCATCGTTTCAAGACCATGAGGATATGACCGGAAGTGCGTCGGTTGGTCCAGCTCCCACAACCCAAATGGAATCTGGCACTACGGGTGCTCGGGCTGCTGCCTCGGCCCAGAGCAAGAGAAATGACAAGGGTAAGGGCTCTACGGATAATAAAGACGGTAAGGACAAGAGGAACAACGAGGACAAGAGAAAGAAAAAGACTAAAGAAGAGCTCATTGAAGAGAAGATGACGCCGATACAGAAAGAGAAATGGGAGTTGTACAAGAAGAAGCAGAAGAAGAAGAAGAGGGAGGCGGTTGAGACAACTCAGGCATCGAAACTAGAACAGAAGAAGAAAGTTGAAGTCGATGATTCAGATGCCATCTTGCCTGCTCGTCCAGTGTACCCACCCCATCTCACCACACATGGCCCCGAAGAGAGGAAGACGAGCATGATCGAGCATTTCCGGAAGATGGATTCTTCTGAGAAGGTCATAGCGCGTGAGTCTACTTCGGTTCTGTTCCTCTTCGTGTTACGCAATTGCTACAATGGTGCTTTTCAGTGCTTAAGAATAGGTACAAGGACCCACAGCTAACTGTCGTCCAAGATGGCTCCGACCCCAAGAAAATAAAATTGTCGCTTGGTATGTCGCCTTACACGTCTTCTTCACCAATTCGGATTATATCTCATTCAAAAATGCCTGCGATGCTATAGCTGAGGGACTGCAGAAGATCTGCGTAACGAAAGTGATGGCTTCACGAGAGACCTGCGACTTAATCGAACTTGACTATATTCTGCCCGCTGCAGCCGGAACAAGCAAGGATAGGGTGCTGCTGGATTTCGCGATCAAGATCATCGACGGCATCATCGACGAATGGAACTCACACATAAACGACGTCAAGGATTCTGTTGACGACCAGACCGACCTACGTGGGCTCCCATTGAGACGGAGCGAACGTCCTCTGTTGAATAAAGAGCAGAAGCTGGAGACGTATGAAGAGATTCGTGCTAGGTATGTTGCAGTCAAGGAGGTGATCGTGGACGCGTTGAAGAACGCCGATTCGATCAAGGTCAAGACGAAGGGGAACAAGAGGAGGATTATTACCTCGCGTTTTAATCGGAACTTGAAGCGCGATCCGGTCAGGGAGATGAAGGATATGCTCGATGGGTACGTTTTTTGTTCCTTGGGCACTACGAGGGCTCTATCTTCTTCTTTTGAAGAGAGATACTGACTTGTGAGTATGGCAGGTACATCCTTGGTGAGGAGTCGAGGGCCAAGAAGAAGCAGGAGGTGAATGATAAGAAATGGAAGGAGGCATGGGAAAAGGAGAGGGCGAAGAGGAAGAAGAGAGGTGAAGAAGTAGAAGAGATGGACGAGGAGGTAGAGGAGAGGGAAAGGAAGAGGACGGACTGGTCTAATTGGCCGACAGCGGCGAAGGACACGAACAAGAACATTGGTTGTCCATGTGTGTTTTGTTTTGACCCGCATCGGGTTTAGGAGCGGGCAGTCCAATAGTACTAGAATAAAGTCTCTGTGTCGAGTAGCTTGATGATCCGTTCCCTCTTATATTTTGATAGATTCCACTTCATTTCCTTGGAATAAGCAACGGTTGACTCACGACAAGATGGTGTGTGCTACTTGATAGCAAGCGCCGATTCTGGACACGCCTTCAAAATATCAAGTGATAGCAAACTACAAGGAGCATACCGTGTGGTAAGAAACAGAAAATACGAGTCACATAGAGTTGTTGAATTTTTAGTGGTGTGGGTCCCAGCGGGGAAGAGGATCGGATATCGATGTTGTACCGCAACACGCCTACTCACGCGCGCCCCACAGGCGGCGCGTTCCACTTTGACCAGGTAGTTGTCGATAACATCTATGCCTCCCATGTAAGCACATGAATGGTCGTAAGTTCATATGTTCTCTGAATAAAAGTTCTAGACGTGACAAATATACCATTCACTCGAAGGCAGTGATCTGCTTGGATGTTGAACTCAAAGGCGATATTACGATCGGTGCCGGGACTATCGTCCACCCAAAGGCATCCATCTTCGCCATCGCAGGTCCCATCATCATCGGTTCAAATAACATCATCGAGGAGAGCTCTGTCATCGTGAACCGTCGACGTGAACCTATGAGAATAGGAGACGACAACCTCATTGAGATCGGAGCGCGAGTCGAATGTCCGAGCATCGGGGACCGCAATACGATCCACACGAAAGCACGAATTCACCACACTGTACGTCTTGGAAGCTTCTGCGTTGTTGGTCCGAGATGTCTCGTTGCACCGGCTGAGGATGAAATGATGGAGGATTATACGGTGTTCTATGGTCCTGATTCGGAGAGGACGCGGTGGAGTGGACGAGGGAAGGTTCAAGAAGCCGACGTGCGGCGTAAGCATATCGAGTACCTTCGAGAGATGCTGCCCAAGTTCAATCGCCAGAGGAGGGGAGATGCATCGTGATTTACGCTGGCGGTGACAGCTCCCATGCTAGAGTGGGAATTCTTCAGTTACGAGAGCTTTCAAGTTGCAGGTGTGCAGCTTCTGCTTTTACTTCAGGTTGAATGAACCTAACAACAAGTAGCATACTTAGGGCCGTGGATGGGCCGTGGTCGTACCACGATGGGTCTACCACGGTCACAGATACAAAGACGTATGCGAAGACGGACAGTGTTGCTTTTCATGCGATCTCCTTTTCGTCTGCCGCAGGTCATATTGTGTCTGTAGACGGGGCGCTGCGGAATAGAAATCGAGCTAATCATGCTTGTCGAACTCTCACCTCTTCATTGAATGCTATTCTATTCAAGTGTCCCTGGGCACCGGAACATGCAAGTTTTTGACTCGAAGCTTTTTACAGAGCATCAACGCACCATTTCAGGATTTTGATCGCTCACTCTGCAATCAGCGAGATGAGGTACGCGCTCAGTGATTGAGAAGCTGTCTTGGTGAATTGTAGCAAAGTACAAAGACGCCCAGTGATTGAAACTATACGCGATCCAACAACATCTAGCGAAAGCGATTTGCAGCCCACTTATCGGTGCGTTGGTTCTGCCATACTGATGCAAAGTTGAATGACTCTAGATTGACGTTATCTGATTACGCAGGAAACAGTGGTTGCTCGGGTTCCTTCGGCCGATTGAAAGTGCTCTCAGCTCTTTCGTCGCTTGTCCTTGTATACGGCCGACGTGTTATACTGCGTAAAGGCACTGAAGAGTCCTCTGATTCTTTCAGTGAATCGGTGACCTCACCGCACTCCTTGTCCTTGACCACCACTTCTGAATCAGATCATATCATATCGGATATCTCAAGCAGATAAAACTCATCTCACATCATCACTTTTCTAAGGGCTTGGAAGTGCAAGGTACTATACTCAGATAAAAAAATCGACTGACTTCCCGGATGGAACTTCAACTTCCCTTCCTCAACCAAGAAACGAACGAGGTGCGGATGCCAAAGTGGGATAAAGAAAGTACCATAGGCAAGGCGAAAAAATGTATGTGCATTCACAAGTCAAGGGAGTTGGGGTAGTGAAACTGACGTACGTCATACTAGTGGCCCATATGACCTACGACAACTGTGCAGTCGGTGTGACTCGCGGAGGGATAGACAATAGGACCTTAGGGCTAGCTATGAGCGAGTCCTACGTATTGTCCCTTGGGCAAGTACACTTACAGATCCCTCGATATATAGTTTCGGGACGGAAGTAATGTATCAAGGGCGCGGGCTATCATTCTTGTCGCTGTGGCCCTCTCATTCAGAACGTTATCGAATATCCATCAGGGGAAGGCAGGACCATTGAAGAGGTGCTTTTCCGCTTCCAGTTGCAGCTGTACCGCATCTTGATTTGGGAGCAACGACGTCTGCAACTGGTACAAGAGAAGATATTGAAGTTCTTGGACTCGAATTCCGTAGGCCCAAGAAAATAGCGGATTCTGAGATGACTACGGCTAGAGAGTACATATGGCGCTTAATGAAATGTGAGAAGGTCATTAGGGATAAGCTAGAGCTCCATCAGAAGACCTATTGTCTTGATTTCGGTGAGCAAGAGCATGCAGACGTCGATGCCCAGTTCTTTAGCCTCTTGGAGCAATGGGATGGGTTAGTAGCTTGTAATTGATCTGAATCATTGACTCGCAAGCCTACATTTTATTTTAGATTCCTTGAACATAAGAGGACTAAAGCTAAGGCAAGTGCTGCATCCACCTCTGTGCCAGTTACTCCGGAGCCTGCACACCTGTCCCAACCGGCTACTCAGGCTGGCATTTCGACGCTAAAGCGTCTGAAATAAAGGGGCAATGGATCGTGTTACTCCTTAGTATTTGTTACTGCAGCTCAAAACAAGATGATGTTCATGAAAAAGGACAAAACGTAGTTAGGTTTATCAATATACTTCTATAAATGGTAGTACTGGTGTTTCTTGGTACGTCTCGTACTTTGCGCTTTTTTGCTTTAGGTTCTCTCTTTCTTTCACTTGATTACCATCCGCCTTGTAGACCGGATTTGAATTGATCATTAATATTTCTTATGCTACTTATGATTGACTTACCCAAACAAATTATACCGTCAGTGTTCAACTGCTGCGCAAAAACGTATCAGGTCTATTCGACGTCGATCTTTATTTCACTTTGACGCAGACGCAACTTTTACTAGTAGCAGAGCTCTCTCACTATCATCCGTCAAGAAATATTGCTCTTCTCTTCTGTAATCCCGCCAATATGAAAAGGGACTCTGTCACGATATCACCGTCGACGTCCCCTCGTCTGGATCACAAGTCAAAGAAGCTCAAAGCTGTAAGGGCGAACAACAACGGAGAGCAAGACGTATATATGCCTGTTACAGAGACTCCGGTACCGCTAGCGCTTGACGGCGCCGCAGTAGAACACAATCCTTTCGCTCCTCTCATGAAGCAATCCGCACCAAAGGCAATCGCGGAAAAGTCAGGAGACACCTCGGAATGGTCCAAAGTTGAGAGGCGAAAGGCTAAAAAGGCACGGAAGATGGAAGAGAAGCTTGAGGTTCGTGCTGCTCTGCAATATTCTATATGTGCTAAACGTTCGTCCCTTATATTTCTAGAATACTCCTCCAAAGTTCTTCTATATTAACAACGAGATTTCAAAGAGAAACGAAGCAGTGACAATAGGTGTGAGGACACTTTTGACCCTTCTGCGGCTCCTACTGACTGGCCGCCTTTTCGACTCTAGGACATACGGGATCTAGTCCTGCACTTTCTGGGAGAGGCTACCCCGCAGCAATGGCTCAAAGTTGAGGTAAGAAATCTCCTCTTTCATAGTGTATGATCTAATGAGTCAAATATAGAATCGACAAGCCATAGCAAAGGTTGTCGTTCTTTTTGTACCAGGCATTTTGCCGGAGCATCTCAACGTTGTACCTGTGGCCTCGGGAACCAACTCGATCCTACCTGTGTCCATTCCGCTACCCCCAAAGGCACCGAACCTGATAACGGAAGGTCCTGTTGTGGTGAAGACGTTGTTTGGCGGAACGAAGGAGATAGTCGCTCAACAAGAAGCCGATCGAGGCCCCAGGCTGCCTTTTCTTGCCCGCACATTTAGCCATGCCTGTCCGACGCGTGCACCCGGGGACGCTTTTCGTATGCACAGTGTACTAGGTGCCTTCTTCCAAGGGCCTATCAGTTATGAAGAACGGAAGCGGCGCACGATTACTTCTCTGAAAGGTACACTGTACTATCTTGATCCCATTTTCTTCGTCCTTAAAACTAAATAAAGCCACACTGTAGCTTCCAAAGACAAGGATGTAACAAATCCTTTACAGCATGTTCTTTCTCCTTCGCAGATGCTGGAAAATGATTACCCGCTTCCCACTTACATGAAGGATGGCTCCATTGACGCTATTTCTGCGAGTAGTATCGACGAAAGGTGGGATGAATCACCAAATTCTTCAACTGCAGAATCAGGAAAGGCTGAGGTCATTGCCATAGATTGTGAAATGGTAAGCGAGCTTTATTGAAAAAGAAACCAAGTTCCAATCACTCTCCCTAGTGTCTCACCGAAGACGGAAAAGAATTGACTCGAATTTGCGCCATCTCTTTCGAGTCTGGGAAAGTCCTTTTAGATCAATTAGTAAAGCCGCAAAAAGTCATTGTGGACTACCTCACCAGGTAAGATCGATAGCAGCGCCTGTTTATGAGCCTCATCGAATATTTGATAAGGTGGTCGGGCATTACTGAAGAGGCTTTACGCAATGTAACGACTACAGCGACGGAAACACGCGACACTTTCATGGGTCTCCTAAAAGCTTCACAAAGTCGAACGGGTCGTGTACCCATACTCCTGGGCCATTCTCTGGAGTCCGATTTGCGTGCAATCAAATATTGTCACCCGCGATGCATCGACACGGCCTTACTGTACCACCATCCCCGAGGACGACCACTGAAGCCGGGCTTAGCCTGGCTCACAAAGAAATGGTGTGGACGTGAGATTCAGAATCGCGGAGAGGGTGGTCATGACGCTGAGGAAGACGCACGAGCCTGTATCGAGTTACTGCAACGAAAAATCTCAGGAGGATCCAGCTTCGGAGAGTTTAAAACGCATACGGACTTTGAAAGCGTATTCGAAAGGCTTCGCAGGAGTATTCGAGGAAGTGACACAGGAGAGCCAGGAACAGGAGCTGGTGCTCAGCTCAAGACTGCTGTTGTGGATCACGGAAATCCTGCGACGTGGCATGGCTCTGGGGCAACCAGGACAATTGCTTGCACGACTGATGACGAAGTCGCGAAAGGAGTGTTGCAGTGCATCCCAGAGTCCGATTTCATCTGGGCTAGACTTAGCGGTCTCGCAGAGGCACAAGACTGTGAGTAGTGTTCTTACCAAATTATCGTATCGCTCCTCAAGTTCATAGCTGCTCACGTTTCGATAGGGCTTCGACAAAAAAGCAATAAGGGTGACGAGATTACTGAGAATTCGACAGAGGAAGGGGCACACTCTTCAGTAGAGGAAGCTTTCAGGAGCCTCAATTCGCATCTGTCCCTCATACATGCTTCACTTCCGTCTCGAACAGCATTCGTCGTGTTCACAGGACATTCAGACCCACGACCTATGGTTGCTCTTCAAGCACGACGAAATGCTTTTGAAAGCATGATGAGAAACTCTCAGCCAAATGCGTCCAATGTAGCAGCTACCGTCTCCGGGGAAGTGGCCTCCAATCCATCGGAAAGGCAAGAGGTAAAATGGTCCGCCGGTGATGCTCGACAGCTGGAGGAAGTGGTTGAGAAAACGCGACGGGGAATGTTGTTTTTGTCTCTCAAATAAATAGTATGATTTGCAATACCTTTAATTAGGGTTTCTTGATGTCCAATTGAGGAGCACTCTCTTAGCATTCGATTTGCGGCTCCTTATCCAACAACGTTAAATGAACAGAAGTCTCGTATAATGAGGATAAGCGGAAGAAGCAGGTGCAACGGCATTCGACATACTTGTTGAACGCTTGAAGCGATTGATCGCGCAGTCTTGAGTGTTATGTATCATGAGAACACAGTTAGACAATAAATACATGTTCAAGTTGCAGCTGGATGTGCACCATTTATGCTTGTCTATGCGGTGTAGGACTTATAGGACTGGGCAGCCGATAGCCGAACCGAGGACACCGAGTTAGCTTACCCGGATCGTCTTGTGGAGTGAGTGGTCTTGGCACGAATGACAAATCGTCGGTTCGCTTCATTCATTCTTTTCCCTCCTTCCTTCCATAACTTGAAGCAACTTATCCCTAGCTATGCATAGCTCCGGATCCTTAGAACAAGCTTCTCCGTGCTCATATTTGATACATTGAAGGGCTCGGAATGCACGGGAGCGCGAAACTTGAATGCGATGATCAGGTGGCGCTAAAGTTGACCGATGACTTCAATCTCTCATGCTTCCTGCTTCCTTATGATAACGTGCCAGTTTCAATGGAAGAAATTGAAATAGCGAAGCGGTCAGGTGGGGCCCCGAATTACAATTTTATCTCCTAGCCAACATGGCTATATAATGCACAGTCTTACGAGAAGGCAGCCTTCGCGGCCCCCCGGTTGCGTGTACGAATACTGTCAACTAGCTACGGCATCGAAACGCAATGGGTGCTGCAAGTCTCGAGAAGCAAACAGGATTGGGACCAGAGGATTTTGACCAGAAAGAACCACAGGCTGAAGAGGCATCGACACACTCGGTCGGTGACGCCAGGGACCAGCGAGTTGTTTGTGCTGCAGAAAAGAAATTGGTACGAAAGCTTGACAATCGTATCTTGCCTATTGCGTGCTTGATGTATTTGTTTGCATGTACGTGACGATATTTTCTTAAAAAAAGGAAGACTTCTTCGACTGAGAGATCTACTTCTGTCAGTTCTGGACCGGTCTAATCTAGGAAATGCCAGGTGAGTAGAACACGGGGGTTTATTGGGACTATAGTCTTAACTCTATCATTAGATTACAAGGCCTCCCTGAAGATACGCTGGACGGTGATCCGACGGGCACCCTCTTTGACTGGATAACGTCTGCATTTTACTTCTCATATGTAAGAGTGTCGGTTTGCGCTACGTCATCACTGAAACAAATTTCCCGGTAGATCTTGTGTCAAGTACCTGCGACTGTAGCGTCGAAACTCTTCCCTCCACGACTATGGCTCGGTGCAGCTGCCATTGGCTGGGGTTTATGTTCAACATTAATGGTACATGCCGTCATGACATGACTTATGCTGATTTCTGAACCTTCTTCAGTCTACAGGATTCAATTTCGCTGGACTCATCGTGTGCCGCATCGGATTGGGCGTTTTCGAGGCTGGCTTTGGTCCAGGTATCCCAGTTTATCTATGTACGTGTTAAATGAATCACCATTTTAAGACGGTCTGGATCTTACATGATCTGCAGCGCTTTACTATACCAAGCATGAAATGGGCCTGCGAATGGCCTATTGGTTTGGTTTTGCAGCCGTGGCAGGTGCATTTGGCGGACTGATAGCATTTGGCGTTCAACAGGCGCATACTGCAATTGCAAATTGGAGACTCTTGTTCATCGTCGAGGTAAGCTGTTGAAGAATCTGACTGGTCGCAGTATGACATTCTGATGCTGTGTTCCCGTATGATCAACCGTGAAGGGCATCCCTTCAGTGATGCTGGGTGTGATTGCCTTGCTTCTTCTGCCTGATCGTCCAGAGTCGACTCATTTCTTGAATGGATCTGAACGTGTGATTGCTATCGAGCGAATGAATCGCTCCATCAGCGGTGACACTGGGGCTATAATAAATAAAGGTGATTTCTACCCTGCTGTCTTGTCCAGAAAATCGAATCTAATAAATTGAACCCATAGCCCATATTGCTGCGGCCTTCAAAGATTGGAGAGTGAGACGCTTCCCATCATGGACATGCGCACGAAGCTCAAGTAATATACAAGGTTCACACAGGAGGTGTCGTGTATTTTGGCATGAACTGTGCACTCGCATCCATCAATGCCTTTCTACCGACTATAATTAAATCATTCGGATTCAGTTCGTGGATTCTTTTCGTTGTATTCTTTGGGTCGATTATTAACTGACGGGCTCTGCAGCGAACGCCATCGCTCAACTGCTCACTGTCCCGCCGTACGCGATCGCGGCAATACTATTGATTGTCTTGGCATACGTATCCGATCGAATGCAACATCGAGGATTGTTCATGACCGCCTCCAGTATCCTTGGAGGTATTGGGTACCTGTGAGTTGCATGAAGGAGACTTCGGCGTATGCTGAGTAAATGCCCAAGGATTCTTCTTGTCGTTCCAGATAACGAGCACGCTCGCTACTTCGCCTGTTTCTGTATCACCAGTGGCACATACACAACTATTGGCCTCATCATCGCGTGGTGTTCGTTTCTCACCTTCTTTCAGCGTCATTGTCTCATTTAAAGCCATCAACAGATTCGCACAACTTGGGATCGGAGACGAAACGTGCCACTGGCATTCCTATATTCATGGCAATAGGTCAATGCGGATCCGTTCTTGGCTCCCACATATTCCCGTCAACAGAGGGGCCACGATACATGTTAGTCGTGTCTATTCTTCAAAACGTACAGAATGTGCTGAAGTGTAAATGATTGTCGCCTGCAGTAAAGGTTTCGCTGGTACAGTCCAAACACCTTCAGCGTGTTCATATTAACATTGACATTCCCTATCACTTGACACATCAATTAGTTTCTTGCGCGCTTCAATTTCTCGCTGCCTTATTGTGTGTTGTACTATCGGTACGCACCATTGACTGTCGGCGTACAAGTCTACGTGCTTAGCTTTTTCTGACTCTCCGGTGAATTCCAGTGGTCGTATTTATCTGACAATCGCAGGAGAAATCGCCTTTATGGACGTCCAAAGCCTGATGCAAGGGTCGACACAGGCGAGCTAGCCGATAAGGTAGGCGTTCATAGTTTCTTAAAATTTCGAGACTCCTTAACGATAACCGTACCATTCCTGTTTCTGTGCAACCCCCTACAAATTTCACGATCCGGCCTCGACCTTCGTATGGGACGTGAAGGCACCTGACTTCAGATATGTGTCTTGAAGGGGGAAATGTTACAACCATGGAGTGGGTGGCCGAATTCCACTTATGTGTACTTGAAGAGTCTACTCAGAGCCAGAAAAATATTGACAAATTGTACATTACACAACGTCTGACATGAAAAGATTGTTTGGCATTATTTGCCCAGATGCCAAGATCAAGCGAGGCGCGAGCTTTGTTTCTCACACGCCTTGACTTTTGACCACCACGTCGGAAAGACGAGCACAAATTGAGTGTGCCCCGTAAGGATCACTGCTGTGATAGCTGAGATATCAGGCAGCGTCTGAGGTTGACGACAGAAATATTCTTAGTGTTCGCGTGCTAGTAAGTGATTTGCGTTTTTCTGTTTACCGTTTTTACTGTAGTTAATCGGATTATTTTTAAAGCCAGATCCGCATAAAGCTTAATCTGTGGAACGATTGACCCCCCCCCCCCCCCCTCCCCTTCTTCAACGCATCATACTTTATCTTTGCTTCGGATTTGACCCCAATGGATCAATCTATCGACGATATCTTCGATTCGCAGGTCAGCACCAGTACCTCTAGTGTTGGAACTCTTGTAGAGAGCCCCATTGCCATCAGCTCTCCGAGTCAGAAATCAACAGACTCTATCTATCTTTCGAGACACGCGTTCATAGATGATGACGCTACTACACCCAATACGCCTCCCTATAGACCTGCCTTCTCACTCAGTGAAAGTGACGCTTCACTGAAGAGGAAGGTCGACGAGATTTTAGAAGGAAACGCAAAACGCAATCTCGATCGGACGTGGTCGGGGTCTACGATATCTCCACACATGTATTCCCCAACAATTCATTCAAATCGCTCAATGTCCCGACCTTCGCCTGATCCTGGTTCGCCGGCAACAGTGGTCAATTTTACCGGAGACGACATCTTAAGCAAGATGTTTCAATCTTGCCGTTACGGATGTGGTGCAAAATTCGCATACCGGAGCTCTGCTGCTGATCACGTCGACTTCGGGAAATGTCCCAAAGCTCCGCCATATCATGCTTCTTACGATGTTGATATCAGGAAGGAAGACGAAGTGGTCATTGTATCAGTGCCACCTCGAGCTCCTCGGAAACGGGCTAAGGTTCATCCGCCGCCGAATCATCCAACACACAGCTCTCCTCCCGCTTCTCCCAATCGACCAACGAGGAATCGGCAAGCTAGCATCACGCAGAGGTCTAGATATCCGAAGTCTGTGCTTAGAGCTTGTACTTGGCCGCAGAAGATCAACTTCAATTACGACAATGACACACAGGTATGTCAAGCTGCAAGCCCTTTAAGCTCAAAGTGACAAACTTAATTCTTCTCGCTTAATTTCCTCTTTCGTAGTTCATTCAATGTGACAGGTCAGTGAGAAATACCTCTGCTTCAACTTCAAGGAAGCGTTTGAACTAGTGGGATACAGATGTGATGCGCTTATGCATTTCCGATGCCTTGGAATTCTCGAGCATGATAATCGGTTAAAACCTGAATCAATTTTTCTTTGTCCTCCATGCGAATTCACGTCAGTAGTATAGCCTTATATTTTGGTTTCGCTTCAAACTGACCTCCGTTTCTCCAAAATCACAGAAAAGATTGTAAGCTTGGCGGAGGGTTCTTTGAATTGAGACATCGCTAACATTGGAACAGCCCTTCATCTCGTAAAGCACACGTCCCGCTGGTGCATTCGTCCGGATTGTGAATGGCCTGCAAAGCCAAATGATCCTACAGAGGAGCTTGGAATTGTGGAAAAAGTTATTGGTCGTTCTTTTACGGAACCTAGCAACTCAAATGAAAATGTATTTTTCTGGCTTGTCAAATGGGAAAAGTGAGTGAATATCGCCTACTTTTTTCATTTTAATTACCCGATGATAACTTTGGACATCTAAAGTTTCTCATATTCGCAATGCGACTGGCTTACGACAGGGGATCTGGGTAATTCCGACACACACATTGCTCGATTTGAAAGCGCAGCGAAAGCTGAGCGATTAGATTTAGGGGATAAAAATGCCGTGTTACTACTGCATGAAGCGAAGAAACGAGCGAAGTTTGGAAAGACGAAGGGATGGACGTGGACACTGGGCATTTAAGTTTCTTAGGCTTCTTAGGGTGACATATTTTCATGTAGCAAGTACGTGTGTCATTTTTCTTTCGTGCATTCTAAATATTGAAACACTTATTCAACGACTGCAGAAGTTCCGCCCCAAGCTCTTATCATAATTTGCTTTGAATGAATTCTTCGACACAATTTGACTTGCTTTCTCATTTATTCTTTACGTCGAGGGAGTTCGTCGCGCGCTAGCGGATCGTCAGCCACCATTTGTGACCTGTTCATATCTTACATCGGATGCTATAGTTTTCGAGGGGAACTCTGCATGAGCGGGACGAAGGAACTGTCTACATGAATATCTCCGAGAGAACGTGTGCAAGCAACAGCTGAGGTTGACGTCCAGCTTAAATCCTCGTGGTTGGCTATTTACAAGAACCCGTCCAGAATCGCGCATGCCATACTAGCTAGCCATCCTACTCCACGGCGTTTATCGGACCGTCAAGCCCTTATAGAAATCGATTCTTCCTTCCATCCTACATGTAAGTAGCACGGAAAGGCTTCTTTGAGTCCTTTAATGCTTATGAGATGTGTCTTCTAGAACTCATCTTCGCTTCTTTATCGGGCTTGGAACGGATGACAGCGAGAAATCCGAAATCGAGTGTCACTAAAATAAAGCAATGGCTTTTTCCTCTCACGGATTGCACTTCCCTTAGACAACGTGCAGTGTGTAGCCAGAGGTTTCGAAAAAGCCAGAGGGTCATGTGGGCTCCTGAATTTTTTTTCTTGCCGCCAGTATGCGTATATAAACCTCACCCTTCGGACGTTGGCATCAGACCCACAACTTATTCAGCACGAAGACTCAGGATAATGGAAATTCCCAGACCTGAGAAGGAAGACAGAACGGCGTCGGAACCAGACAAGGTATTGGCCGACTCAATTGGTGTCAAAGGAAACCTAAGGGCCGTTTCCACTGAAGAAAAGAGTCTGGTACGGAAACTTGATGCACGTATCTTGCCTATTGCTTGCTTAATGTATTTATTCGCATGTGAGTAAGCATTTTCGCTTTCATGAACTTATTGAGGTCTCTGATTCCAACAGTCCTGGACCGCTCTAACATAGGAAATGCCAGGTGGGTAACCCACGGCAGAATGTCGGGCTATAGTCTTGACTCTATTGATTAGATTGCAAGGTCTTCCTGAAGATACGTTACACGGCGATCCTACGGGAATCCTGTTTGACTGGATAACATCAGCGTTTTACTTCTCATATGTAAGTGTCACAGCATTAAATAGCTAAGATATAGCTTCATGACATTGCCGATTATTCATGCCTTGATCCAAATAGATACTGTGCCAAGTTCCGGCAACCGTGATTTCTAAACTATTCCCTCCCAGACTATGGCTAGGTGTAGCTGCTATCGGTTGGGGGGTATGCTCGACGTTGATGGTATTTCTCATTGCGATGTATGGCATACTCTTCATTGAACTTTCTTCAGTCTTCGGGGTTCAATTTGGCTGGACTCATTGTGTGTCGAATCGGGATTGGCATTTTTGAGGCTGACTTTGGTCCGGGAATACCCATATACTTGGGTGCGTATCTAAAGTATCTCCCCTCAAACGTCCAACTTTAGGATAACTTTTCATGACTTCTTGCAGCACTCTATTATACGAAGCACGAAATGGGTTTACGAATGGGTTACTGGTTCGGCTTCGCAGCCGTGTCGGGCGCATTCAGTGGATTGATTGCATTTGGAATCCAGCAGGCCCATACTGCAATTGCGAATTGGAGACTTTTGTTTATCATCGAGGTAAATACCAATTTACAATGTGTTGTCTCCATTCTTATATCTTTATTTTGTGTAATACGAAGGGTGTACCTTCAGTGATAGCAGGTACCATAGCTTTGTTTGTTTTACCTGATCGTCCAGAGTCAACTCGATTTTTGAACGAGTCTGAGAGGGTGATCGCTGTTGAACGAATGAATCGTTCTATTAGCAGTGACACCGGAGCCGTCATAAAGAAAGGTAACTATTCGATTTTCAACTTAATTTAAAATATGACATTGATATACCGTGTCTTAAGCTCACATTACTGCAGCATTCAAAGATTGGAGGGTGAGTTGTGGTCTGACTTAATCAAATTGTTGTTTTCTCATTGTGCAAGGTGTATACGGGAGGCGCGATTTTCTTTGGCACGAACTGTGCTTTAGCTTCGATTGGCGCCTTTCTACCAACAATAATCCAATCATTCGGATTCAGTGCGTCCTGAATACTTGTCTCTTTTATGAATAGAGCTTAAAATGGGTTTTTCCTAGCGGATGCTCTCGCTCAACTACTTACCGTGCCACCATACGCAATTGCGGCGGTATTCTTGATCATCTTGGCATATGCGTCAGATCGAATGCAACATCGAGGATTGTTCATGATGGTTTCTTGCGTTCTCAGTGGCATCGGCTACTTGTAAGCCTGGTAGTCCTTTCGAAAATGCAATTTGACACGAAGAAATGCTACAGGATCCTACTCGTGGTTCCAGAAAACGTTCACGCTCGTTACTTTGCCTGCTTCTGCATCACTAGTGGTATTTACACGACGAACGGTCTCGCTATTGCTTGGTGTACGTTCCCCCCTCTTTGACCCTACAATCTGCATTCACTATCTTGATCAGATCCGTTCAATTTGGGTTCAGAGACCAAGCGTGCAACCGGTGTCCCCCTTTTCATGGCAATCGGCCAATGCGGATCGATCCTTGGTTCTCATGTATTTCCATCGACAGATGGTCCTCGATATATGTCAGTCGTCCCATCCTTCAATCCTTATCAAATGAACACTTTACTTAATGGCGGTTACTGCAATTAGCAAAGGCTTTGCTGGTACGTATGATCCATTCGCTTCTTATTCTCATAATAATGTACCCTGTGTGTCATGCTTTAGTTTCATGCGCACTAATGTTCCTCGCCACGCTTTTATGCGCTGTGCTATCGGTAATCTTCATTACTCTTCGATTTCCTCCGGTCCAATTCTCACAATTCATTTGACATACGGGCAATTTGAAGTGGTCGTATTTGTCCGACAACCGTAGAAGGGACAGACTTTATGGTCGACCGAACCCAGAAGCAAAAGTTGACACAAGCAAGTTGGCTGACAAGGTAATACATCATCGCTCGTTGTCCTTGTGTCACTTTTGATTGGGTGCATTTGTGCTGACTGCAATTTTTCCCGAAACTTGCGTGGGCTGTCATTGCTGATTGTATCCGCGCCTGAAGGCCCCGGACTTTCGGTATGTGACCTGAAAAATGTGGATATTGGATTGTCATTTCTTCTCTCTCGTATTCATGGCCACGGTGTGGTTTGCAATGGCTTTTAGTGAGGAAATTGGCGAATTTTGGTAATACTATTACTTCGGCCGGAAGTGCAATGAATGCGAGGGTTTGCATAAGTGGGAAAATTCTATGTTATTACTCTGACTGAAGTGGAATTCAGGGGAAACTTGAACCTACTTAGACACTGGTGTATATACCAGAATGTGACGCCATACGGTTTGCAATTTCATTCAACCTACTGAAACCCGCTACTTCTGAAGCAAGTTCTTATTGTCTACAGCCACAGCATCTTCCGACTGATTACAACACTATACTGGCATATTCGAAGTTTCACGTGGAGAAATAAGCCCTCTGTTTTTTTAGGCGATACGACTGGCCGTAATTGGTTCGTGTTCTTTCAATACGTATGGAACGTGGATCACTTCAAAGGCTTCGAAAATCTGTCGATTGAAGTATGCTACTTCATACTTGAACAATGCCTTACTTGTTCAAGTTTTTAGTGGACTAAAGACGTACTCGGTTCAAGTTAGAAAGACCGGTAAAGACCGGCCTTTCGCAAACACCTGCGTTCTCAATGCGAGCCAAACCCGACCAGCTTCGCCTTTCTTCATCTGGAATGCGATAAGTAAACAAGCTACACTGCGCAAGAAGGCTATTTTCCGCCAACACCGCGTACCTCTCAGTGTCGCACAACCGACAATCTATTTTACGTCTCCTGCGCTACATGAGGCTCAAACGGACTCGGTTGCATGTGCTCTGCCTCGAGGAATGTCCGGGTGGAAGTGTTTTTGGGGGAGGAGAATCTAAAATGCAGTCGGCTATAATTTTTTGTCGATTTTATCAATGCCAGCGGATGACACGGTGATATGACCGCCGTGCTAAGGTGGTCGCTTTCTCAAAGCTAATACGCGAAAGGCATTCCGAGTCGGAAGCTCTGTCGGGCCCGCCTGCTCCTTGCCCCTGCGTACAGGTGTTTGAGGCAACGAACGAACCGAAGCAAAATGTTTTCTGGTATAAATTCGAGAACGTTTGAGGAGTTCGAACTTCAGCCTCACCCGGTTTCCTCATCTTCCAACACTCGCACCACCTACCACTCAAACAAACCTCTCTTACCACTCCTTCACCCTACAACATGTTCTCCAAGCTTGTCGCCCTCTCTGCCCTCGCTGCAGTCGCCGTCGCTCAATCCTCCACCATC
>JAFREE010000197.1:0-37651 GCA_019400425.1 Hymenochaete sp. R1
GCTCCGACCCGGTCGGCTGCTTGATGGAAACGGTGATGGATATTAAAATATGATTGGCGCTATCCGTGGGTGTTCTGTCACACTCGGCCGACGCGGGCGGAAGGTGAATTCTTTCCGTCCAGTGCTCTTAGCTCTATGTTTGGGCCCGCTCATGATATGCCTCACCATGGCCAATGCACGTACAGCATGTAACTATCTCCATGCATATCTTCCAACGATAGAAGACACTATAGTCAATAAAATATATAAGAACAATCTCCTACACAATTCAACAAACTAAATTCATGAGATGTATGGGTTCTTCCGCTCCGCCAGTTTCGGAAATGCCCCGTTTGCTGCAAGGACGATTGTCTGCTTTTCATGGGAGATGTATCCCCGGATCAAGCCCTTATAGATCATGTTGGCGACAAAACATTCCGCTTCTTCCACTGGTACATCCAGTCCAACCACTCGGAGGGCGCAGTGAAACATCTTGATAGGCACTCGCGTGCTCTTGTCAAGTAAAACCCATCTGGCCAACGAGATGAACAATTGAGCAGTATATGATTGGTATTGACTTACACCTTTCTGAACAAGCCCCGCATGACCAACTCTCGCGCACGTTCGAAGATCAGCCAAGTATTCATGTCGACTAATTTTTTCTCCGATGTGGATAAAGCATCATCATATGCTTTTATGTCTGCCATACGAATGGCTGTAATAAACGGCAAATACACCTCCGACAACGAAGGAAACCGAGATAATAGGTCCTCGGTTGGTAGTTGTCCTCGTAGTATGCGTAGTGGTATCAAGTAAGATAAAATACGTCTGTTGCCTTTTCAGCAAGAGATTAGTTTGACGGTAACAAAACGCACTGCTGATTTGAATGTGCTTCTTTGTGGCAATCGCGGAATGAGAGCGTCATCTCTGTCTCTGCCTTTGCAGAAATTAGCACTTTTACACAAAGAAAATGCAAAGTGGCGACCTTTTCAAAGTCCTCGTTTAAGAACGCGATAAGTCCGATGTAGAACCTAAAAGTAACCTAAGAAGAAAAATGAAAATAAGTTTTCTCTCGTAGAAACGTTGTCCTGACCTGATGGGCTTTAGGATACTCTGATAACGCCGGTAGGTCCCTATGGGCTTCCAGGCTTCGAAGAATATTCCGCGTTAAAGCTATGCGTTTTAGCTTTAGGTACACTCAGAACATGAAAGCGACAAAAAAAGACAGAAGAAAGCCTCGCACCCGAAAATAGCACTTCATTACCAAGCCAACAACATAGTATACCCCCCATTTTCGAGATTCTCGAGCCGGAGACTGTCTGAACTGCTGCATTAGGAGATATTGTCAAGATGTCGTAAGACACGAACAGACCTGTCAGTTATGCAAAACTGCAAAGCTTTGGAAATTATCCGAGCTGCCTCCTCCATGCAATCGGTATTGCCGTTCGCCATATCTGCCTTTAACCATATCATTCATCTTGAAGTCTCGGGATGGAATGCAAGTTTGCGTTTACGCACGTCATAGGCAATATCCCTTAGGTCCCTCAAGATCGCGAAAAGCGCAGATAGAGTCCACCCGGTATCTGTCGGGAAATACTTATAGAACGACCTGATAGGAACATAGTACCGAGTCACTTCAATTGCGTGTTTCAAGGGAAAAGGGAACTGCACACGAGACAAGATGGATTTGCTCCTTGAATGCCTCTGTTAGTCTATTCCTCGCAATATGGTTGATGACGAGAGCATAGGAGATTGCGATTTCGTCCCAGGGAGCTATCAGGGAACCTTCATATGGGACAAGCGATTGGCGCTTCATTTCACGGAAGAAAATCAGCTAACAGAAGCTCCATTTGTATGTCAATGATCATAACTCACGGTTGGACTATTCAAATACCGAATGAGATCTTTGCTATGAGGACTCGTTGGTCGTAGGAGGTAAGCAAGTCGGGAGCCTTCCTCTCTGTCCAAAGCCGAACCAAGCTCAGATATGTATTCCATGAACGACAGCATCTTTCGTTCGTTTTACTAGAAGTTTGATGAATGTATGTTAGGCGTTTACGAGTGGAAGGGAGGCAAGCCGGGCCGGGCAGGCAGGTATTCAGAAATAAAGTCGTTGAAGTCGGCGAAGCCGATGGCCGATGAAGACGCGCTTAGATCGACGGATTTCGCGACACCGCTCAGGAATTCAGATTGGATTATTGACGCAATGGCCGTGCTTATTCTGACAAACTCTCTTTATCTTTGACTCTCATCTCTCATGGCACTACAGCCAGGTTTTGAGCCTACAATTATCGTTGGAAGCAGGAACTCTCCTCATACACTCGAGCTCTTTCGTACGTCCTCCCAAAAACTCGGTTTGATTTCTTCCATTAATACGCTGATATGCACCTAGTGGATTATGTGTGTCCATTCAGGCCCGTTCTACTTCTGTGGTTATTTCTGTGTCAAAGCATTAATCAATTATGATCCATCTAGCGCGAAGATGGCGTTACGTATCGACGATGTCTTGAAGCCTCTTCTTGACAAGGGCGGGCAGTACCAAGGGAAGGTCAAGCTCATCTTCCGCCCTCAAGTTCAGCCGTGGCACGTCGCATCGACGCTTACCCACGAATCTGCTCTCGCGGTACATCACAGATGAATTTCGACAGTCTGGTGAGCGCTAATGACGGAAGTACGTATAGGTCATGCGGGTCGCTCCAGATAAATACTGGCAATACTCCTCCGAGGCAAGCCTTCACGCTTTTACCGATGTCCCCAGCTGGCTAATTCTTGCTGCATCGACTAGCTTTTCAAACATCAAGGAGACTTCTTCGATCTTCCAATCGCCAATCTTTCCGTCGTTCAGGTCCGAGAAAAGCTCATTAAGCTTGCACTCCCGATCGTTGGTGAAGATAAAAAGGCTGCGCTGACCGACTTACTGACGTTCAAGACCACGGCAAATGGCGGAGTTGGCGTGACTGACGACTTGAAATATACAGGTGGGCTGAATCTTTGAGACATCGAACTGGAAAAAAATTGAAGTCATGTTTCAGTGAAGATAGCACGCCAGAACGGCATCCATGTGTCTCCAACGGCACTTTGGGACGGATTGGTCGCGAACGAGATATCCAGCTCTTGGGGCGCGCGGGAATGGGCCGATTTCTTGAAAGCGAAGGTCACTGCTTAATCTCTCATGAGATTTCTAGCAAATTCCTGAAGTGATATACGCGTAACATTAGGAACTTTTCTTCAATAACATAGTTTTCAAATGTCCATGAACCGTCTGCGCATCAACTCTGCCTTTGCTTTGCTTCATCACAAAGCCTACAAGCTTGTTGAGTACACGATCGTTGCCCTTCTGCACAGCGTCTGACTCTGCAGGTAAGTTGGAGATGGCTTGCTGACAGAGAGAATCGAGAAAGCCGTCGGAGCTCTCTTCAACGCTTAGTGCTATAAGACCCTGTTCCATCGCTACAGCTTCAGGCATTTCAGTCGATTGATGGTCAACCATGTATTTGAGAAGGCGCTTCGCCGACGTGCCTTTAGACACGTAAGCATCGAAATGTAAGAGAAGAAGATTGATCTTACTCGTCATAATCCTCCTTTCCACGAGTTCAATAATCTCGCCCAGCTGCTCCGGAGAGATAACATTGTCTTTGAAGGTCTCCTGACGCGCAGCGAGAAGGCCGTAAAGATCATGAGTAACCCTATGTAATAAGAACGGATTCAGCGTCTGCTAGACAGATGATGAGAAGTGGAGCACTCTCACCAGTTCAAGGCAGTTTTCGGATCCCGATTTTTGGAAACTTGTTCAAAGAAAGAGAGGAAGCCTTGACTAGGCGCACCATCATACTGTACGTCGCGTCCTACGTCGAGGGACATAAGAAAGTCTACGTCTCTTTCATTGAGACCCTTCGATAAAAGCCTCCCGCGCATTACTTGGGGTAGCTCTGGCATTGAAGATCGGATCGAGCTAATGTAGTCCTAGATAAATATAATAAGACTCTTGATGAGCACTAGGAAATTAAAGCGTACCTCTTCGATGATAAGTGGAGGAAGGTTTGGGTCCGGCATGTAACGATAATCGGGTGCGTCCTCCTTGCTTCTCAAAGAATATGTCTCGAATTTGTGCTCGTCGAAACCTCGGGTCTCTTGTTTGACTTTCCCCCCGTTTTCGAGCACAGAGATGTGCCTCAAAGCTTCCGAGACTATATGTGCATGGTAAGAGAAGACCAAAAGAAAATACTGGACTCAATTTACTGATGGCCGATGTCATAAACTTGACACTATTGAGGTTCTTTATCTCGCAACGCGTACCTCTAGATTCATTCGTGCGATTGACCGAGACATTCACGTCGCACCGGAGCGATCCCTTTATAAAGTCAATCAATGAATCACCGATGGTCTAAAATGTATGATATCTGCCAACCTGCTCCATACTGCCGTCACTGGCCCCCACAGTTCGGAGAAGAGCCTGCAGTGTTCTTACATATTCAGCCGCTTGCTCAGGAGTCCTGTCATAAAAATTATGAATTGGTAACATAGCTCAAATCTTCATATGATAGAAGCATACGAGATGTCTGGCATTGAAACTATTTCCATGAGAGCGGATCCAGCACGGTTCAAGTCTATGATTGAGCCTCCAGATTCAAAATCATAGTTGGTTTTTGCTGTATCTTGCTCAAGCTGTATCTGGTCAATGCTGACAGAGATACCGCACTGATCAAGCTTCAAAGTACCGCCCTTTGCGAGAGGGGCTAGGAGCAGGTATGATTAGTGGCAGCCCTGCTAATAGTTCGAGTACACTGACCATAGCGCTGGGTGATCTGGTAACCTGAAGGGAGATCCGAATAGAAGTAGTGCTTTCTGTCGAAAGCGGAGCGTTTCTGAATGTTTGAGTTCAAAGCTATGGCGGTTCGGATAGCAAGGTCGACACAGGACGAGTTTAGTTTCTAAAAGCGCGTGAAGATCGTAACAAAGTAGAGAACATGCTGCAACTCACGGGTAGAGCACCCGGAAAGGCAGCATCAAAAACATCAACATGCTTGTTTGGCTGATCATCGTATGTAGAGGTCCAAGCGTCTGCGCTCTGGTCTCAGACACTACCCTCTCTTCTGTTGCAACTGAGACTACGCACGAGAAAACAGTTTTGCGCGGGACTTGATTTGCGCGTGCACTTCGATGCCGACGACTAGCTCCCAGCCTGGCCATCTTGACTTGACCGCAGTTGATGCATAGCGAATAAACGGCGCTCGATATGATTTACTGCATTTTCGAAGCATGAAAGCGTGAACGAGCTCAGTTTCGGTGCTTTGTCAGTGAATTGTAACTGTAACTACTGCCAGCCCTACTTACCTAATTTGATAATGAGACGATCCCGTGAGTCTCAGAGTTTCTCGGCTCGATAAGATCCAGACGCGCGCCTGCTCCGACACTCGCTCGCTCTGCCACTCTTCTTCTCTCTCTCTCTTCTCTTCTCTCCCATCTACTTCTTCAAGACCCTCAAGACCTCGACAACTTCGACGACTCGACAACCACCCCTCCCTAACTTTTCATTGTTTGCACACATCTTCAGCCACTCGTTTTCCATTCTGCATCTTATACGATGCACAGTCTTTCGTTAATCACCCCTCTGTTCTTCATCCTCTCCATCTTCCGCCCGGCCGCTACATCCCCAGCTGGTTCAGAACTTGGGTATCGGAAATACTATACTCGTGCTCACTCTCTCGGTGAGAACTACCGTTTCGACTCGAGGGAATGGCACACCCTCAATGCCACCAATATGGCGTATGCGGACCCCGTTGGGGCTCTGTCCAAGCGCGGTAAAAAATCAAAAGACAAGGACACCAAAGGCGCTTCAAAAGATTCGGGTGGAGTTGCGGGTCTTTTGAATGGCGTCTGGAACGGGTTAAAAGGCATTGGTGGCCCTCAAAGCGTCAAAATAACCTGGTAAGCGACGAGATTCATGTAGTAGCGGAAGCATCATCTGAGACATTAGTATTGCCAAGGTACTCGGGTCATGACTTAGACAATCCAAGTTGCTGGTCTCAGGCTGGCTGGCATCCTACGGTAAGCTAATTTCTCTTTCAAACCCATATAGTATACTCACGCAGATCTCAGGATGACTCTTTCATCTGCGCCTTGACTCTGAAAGGTTGGGACGATCAACCGAAATGTTTCAAGTTTCTTGAATGTACGTGTTGAGCTTATAGCTTATAGATTTTATGGTTAATCGATGGTTTAGTATGCAATGGACCGGAAAAATGCATTTTCGTGCGGAAGGTGGACACATGCGCGGGATGCGACCCAGGTTCCAAACACGTTGACCTCACAAAATCGGCTTTCTCGAAGCTCGCGGACATCGATCAAGGTGTTCTTAACGTTCAGATGAGAGAAGCAACAGAACCTGACAGCTGGCTAGAAGATCTCTGGGGCCCACAACATTAAAGACGGACAGACTATAGAACATGTACTCTTAGATAGACGGATTGCGCATGCGCATGTAGCAGTAGACAGACACGGACACTTTTTACTTGGGATTAGGATCATTAGACTATAGACTATGACATTACGAGCTAGAGCGCGACATGTATCATAAGATATCCTGTATTCACCGTTTACCTACAATAGACATGCACAAGTATGCGCAGGATCGTAGAATACATTATGCTTTTATCGTGACCCGCTTCCGCTTTTTGCTGTCTCCCACAACATATTCTTGAAGTTTGTCCAAATCCGCAATATTATTCTCCATGAAAGAGGCGGTGTGTGAAGCCTCCTGTTGCTTTTGGAGATAGCGCAGGGCTGCAAGGTTGTAGCCAACCATCTCTTTTTGTCTCATGAGTGCATCGCGAAGGTATTTCCGAAGGGGAAGAAGGGAAGTCCGCATGGCTCGTTGAGCTACAATTTGGTGATGATGAATCTTGAGTAAAAATATCATTATTCGCGAGACCAATGCTATGTTTTGACCCTGGGAAGAAGCGACGCTCCTGGTCAGATAAGGTAAAGCAACCATCGAATGGAATTGAATACCTTCCTTGCCCATTCGCTCAGATAAACCATCAGACTCAGCATTTTCCCAAACGGAAGTACCAGCAATGCGTCCATCAATGCAGCGCTATGGATCTTCTCAATCGTCATTAACACATACTCATCCGGCTCACACCCATGTGCCTGTAGCACGGGATTTCTGTTGGGTGGTGGCACTTTTTCCGCCTCTGCTTCTGGAAGCCGTACTTTTGCTTCTTCATATGAGGAAAAGGCAGCGCGCTCAGCATCTGCGAGATCAATGGCCTCCATGATGCGTTCACCGGCCATGAGGGTGTCCGTAGTTTGTTTGAAGACAGCAGTCACCTCTGCAGAATCCGCTGCGGGTTGGGCGTGGGCGTCCGCATCCTCCACACCAGAGCCGATGACACCGTTTTCGCGGTTGTAGGTATCGGCAAGGCCCGACTCATAGAGATGTTCGAGTTCGCGCTCGCGTTCTTCCTCTAAGAACAGCTATATTGAAGCATCTGATGAGCCACTGGTGACGCGTTAACCCAATTTACGAAAGCTTACCTCTTCGTCGAGTTTTTCCCAAACACGGATGGACTTGTCGTGCGAGCCCGTCACCACGAACTTACCGCGATGACTGACTGCAAGTGCCCATATCTCTCCGTGGTGCCCACTCAGTTTCTGAATCTGCTCAAACTGTAAATGTCATAGTTAACCCACCCTGAAGCTACCATAATGTGAAATGCAAACAATCCACCTTGTCCCCATCCCAATACTTCAACATCTTATCCTTACTAACTGTCCAAAAGTAATGCGATTCACACCCTTTCTCGAACGCAACTTGCATTATACTCTCATCATGAGCAAATATCGACTTGTGACAGTCACCGAAGTCCAGTCCCCAGACCTTGACATTCTTGTCGGCGGAACAAGTGACAATAAGCTTTGAATCATCCGATATATCCATAGAGAGGACAGGGAGCTGGAGGTGCGAAACATTGATTCAAGATGCTTAATTGGATAGTGAATCAATCTTACTTTATGACCGTATAGCGATAAAAAGAATTTTAGCGAGTCCTGATAGAAGATTTTGACCGTGGAATCCAGCAGGGCCACTGCCAGAAGCTTCCCATTAGGGCTGAAACATACGCTGAGAATATCATCTGACATTTTGAGCGTTTTGGTATGCGCAAGTGACTTGATGCTGCCGAGTGCGTAAGGATTACCATTCTCGAACTCGAGGTCCCAGAATTTAACGTCCTTGTCAGCGCTACCCGTCACGAGCTGTCTTCCATCAGGCTTCATGTGCACTGACCAGATCGTTGAGTTGTGGGCCTTGATAGTTTCCTTGAGCGTGGAAGAGGCTACGTCTAAGAGGTGAATATCTCCCGTCTTTGTGCCCACGACTATCTGGAGAGGGAAAAATGTCAGTGATGAAGCGAAAGGGTGAAAATGGCGTATGACAAACCTGGCGATCTCCAGGAAGGAATAAACTACAGATAGCATAGTCACATTCCATTGTGCGAATGCATGCCGTTGTTTTCAAGTTCCATATCTTAAGCGATCCTAATCCCAAGGGGATGAATACGATACCTCAGTTTATAAAATGTGCACTCACCGTTGGCTGCAGATGCAAGAAGCTGATCGTCGGAGCTGATGCATAGTGCGCGTACATCCGCACGATGACCAGGAAGATCAAGGGAATACACCCGTGATGCCTCAGGAACTTCCTCTTTGGATTTTGTTGGTTTCGGGATATTGTAAACTTCAAGTGCATTGTTTGATAGTGCTGTTAGAACCTGGTGGATCGTTCAAGACAGATAATTGCTGGCTAATCTCAAGTTTTAGAAACTTACAAGTACGCCCCCTCTTTGATTAGATTCATTATCACTGAAGGCGAATGATCTTATCTTTCCACTAGCGCGTACGACTAAGTACGGTGTGAACAGATCAACGAGCTTGACTTCCTCAGTAGAATTTGGCGCCTCATCATCCTTCTCGTCTTTAGACGCTTCCTTCCCCTTCCCCTTCTCTCTCTCGCGTTTCCTCCTGCGAGCCTGTTTCTTGCGTATCTCGTCTTCCGAACGTATCCGGAACACGTCGATAGATTTGTCGTGAGTTTGTACAGCTAAGAAGTCTTTTGAAGGATGGAATTGCAACTGCGATATCCTGTGTTTTGACGAAAGAGGTAGAACTGAGACGAAATCCAGCATTTTGGAGGCCTTTAACTCGTCATGAGCGTGTGTTAAACAGTGGAATTCGTATACAGCTTACTTTCCCTACGTCAGATCCTAATAAACCCGTCGATAGCGCTACACGGTCAATTTTCCATACTTTCAACTCTCCTTCTCCACCACCCGTAAAGAGAAGATCCTGATTCGGATTAACATCTAAAGTCCACACCTCAGAAGGGTGAGCCACGAGCGTTTGAACACAATGCTGTGTCGACAAATCCCACAGCTTGACCAGTGTATCTTTGGAGGACGTTGCAAGATAGTCCGAGCCATTAGCAGCTGCTGATGTTGATGCCCCTACCGATTCAACTGCCAGAAACCGCATTGCCGTAATCTGGTCTCGGTGACCGCGCAGCCTTCAGGTTGGTGGTTCAAAAAAAATCATCCCTTTAAAGGAACAATGCTTACCGGAAAAGACCCGCTTCACCCACAATATCCCAAAGTATGATGTTTGTATCCTGAGACCCGGAGGCCAGACGCATACCCGAATGGTCAAAACGCAGAGCAGTGACAGACTTCTTGTGTCCGTTGAAAGTTGCAAAAACATTTTTCATCTGCTCATTCCAGAGCCTTATGGAGCCATCTGCGTAACCGACGGCGAATATACCATCCCTAGGAGATTGCTCTATGCACGTAACTTCGGCATAATGACCCGTCTCGTGCCATACAGCGACCTTCAATGCATTTGAGCAGAGTCCTATTGAATCGTCATATATGACCACTTACCATTTGACCCTTTTTGACATCCCAGACTATCACATCTTCTAAAGCCGGCACATAAGCAAGTTTTCCGTCCCAAAGAGAATTCGAGCTTGAACTGCAAGTGAGGCCAAACGCCTAACAAAATTGTCAGAGCTTTCTTTTCCCTGGTCAACATAGATCCACCATCAGTTACCTCAGTTGGTCCATGCCTCGGGTAGCTTCGCACCATTATGCGTACAAACTAAGGTTGTGTCGTGAAGGAGAGTTCTGAATCATATGCATGAAAACGAAGTTTGAGGCTTCGACGGCACGTGCCCAAGCGTAAACTTCACTTACCGATATCGATGTTTACCCATCCGGCGCGGTGGTGAACTCCGAAGATGCCTCGGCTCCTCACGACCATCCTCAAATTGAGATTCGGTCTCACCGGAAGACGATCCTTATCAACGACCACTTCAATGGCTATCATGAAGTCTTCAAGTGGCCCAAAGGCGGCAAACGATTTTGTCTCCTTTGTAAACGATTCTCCAACGCCATTCCACGCGGTGCATAACGCGTCACTGAAGCTCGACAAGTCGGGCTTCACCAAGGTAGCTATATGATGAAATGTATCGCGTTTGTGCTTACTTTTGCGTGTGTTAGATTCTTGAAAAAGATGAATGGGATCTTAAGCCTGGTGGCAAATACTATTTTGTTCGGTGTGCCGTCTCGTGCTCCAGTGAAGCGGTCATACATGTTCTCATCATGGCTGCATAGAAACCAGGCGGCGCTCCTTGCTTTCACTCTTCCAGAGAACTGGCAAAGCGGGAGCGGTCTCTCCATCGTTGCCACGCATGTTGATAGTCCAAATCTGAGAATAAGACCCATGTCCAAGAAGTCGAGTGCGGGTTACCTTCAGGTAACAATTCCGTAATGTATCCATCGAGTTCGAGTCGACCTTCCTTTGACAGATAGGTGTGGAAACGTATGGGGCTTGCATTTGTCCTCTACATGACCTCTGATGCTGCACCAGGTATGGCGGTGGTATATGGCATTCCTGGCTGGATCGCGACCTCTCAATCGCCGGACGGGTTATTACCAGTATTAGTGATAATAATGGAAAGTACACGTCAAAGCTGGTAAAGGTCGATAGACCTATCGTCCGTATCCCGACATTGGCTATTCACTGTGAGTATAAGTTATAGATTCAAACGCAGGAACTGCACTGACGCAACCCGCAGTGGACCGTAACGTGAACGAAAGCTTCAAATTCAATCAAGAAACAGAGATGGTCCCGATCCTTGGACTTATTTCGTCCCAACTTAACGATTCTCCCGGAGAGAAAAGCAACTCGGATATCTCCTCGACAGCGTCTAGCGTTCGGGACCATCATCATCCCGCTCTTTTGTCGCTTCTGGCCGAGGAGCTCTCAGTCAAACCAGAAGAAATTTACGACTTTGAACTGTGCGTACCTAGTGGTCCTTGTTTCGGTCGCCTGTTGATTATTATATGTACATAAATCCTTCCCAGACACCTATACGATACACAGCCATCCACTCTTGGAGGAATCAATAATGAATTCATTTTCAGCTCAAGGATGGACAATCTCGTTTCTTCGTGAGTAATTTGGTTCTTTTCCGAATTTACGACCATGTTAAATGATAAATGTCTTAGATTCTGTGCCGTCGAAGCCATTGTGGGACATGCAAACTCTAAGAAATTTCCTAAGGTTGGCGGAAATGTCGATGTGATAGCCTTATTCAACCACGAAGAAGTTGGATCGGTCTCGTCTACTGGAGCCGAATCCTCGATCATCCCATCTCTCCTCAACCGACTTTCTCCGTCAGCAGAGAAACTTAACCAATCAATCGCACGGTCCTTTTTGATATCTGCTGACATGGGTCACGCTATTCATCCAAACTACACGAGCAAACATGAGGAAAATCATAGGCCCGACTTGAACGGCGGTATTGTGCTCAAAGTCAACGCGAAACAAAGATATACTACCGATGCAGCAGGTTCTTTTCTTGTGAGGCAATTAGTAGAGCGTAAAGGTGGCAAGGTCCAATTCTACGAAGTCAGGAATGATATGTAGGTTACTTTATGCGCTTGATGTCGCGGCGTGATTTACTGGTTTCGTATTCTTAAGGTCCTGTGGCTCTACTGTCGGGCGTGAGTACCAAACTTAGCTATCTTTGCATGAATTGCTGATAAACCCTGACTCTATCTAGCTATGCTTTCCAAGATTGGCATGCGAACGGTCGATGTGGGGAATGCCATGCTATCGATGCATTCGATACGAGAGACTGCTGGAAGTCATGATGTTCAATATGCAATCGATGTGAGCCATGATGTCACGATAGTAAAAGATGCGTCTCTGATATCACTTCCGTCTTTTTCTAGCTATTCTCTTCTTTCTTCGAAGGGTTCTCAGATGTTGATGACTCCTTCTCTATCGGGTCGTAATTGATCAAATTTAGCCTGGATCTCTATAGTAGCATTCCGTAGCTGATGCGATTGTGATATTTGAACTCGTAGCAATTTTCGGATAAGAAAAACCTTCCATAAAACAATTGACGTGCCAACGTCTGTACACATTTAAAGAACGGTTTGGCCCGGAACGCGATCACGCGCTTCATTTCCAAGGCCAATGTGTGATTGGCGCCGACTTCACAGCTGGCAATGACGTGTCAGGTAGTTTCTCCAGCATATAAACCCTCACGACACCAGTACTAGTCCTTGCTGAGTTCTGCTGTCATCTATCTAGCCTCTCCGCGGGTCGCAATGCGAGCCTTTTACGCTTTGCTGGCTTGTCTTTCAATCATTTCTCCATTTACCTTCGCTCAGGATGCGGATACGGGTGTACTGAAGGAAAAACATGCGTACCAAGTAGGTCGGCCTTTTGATTCCGTACTTTTCACTGTCTCATCTCATGCCTCTCGCGGCGGCTTTTCTATCTAGAGTGATGTCGCAAGGCTGCGAAAGATCGTAATCAACAGTCTGTACTCACACCGGCACGTTGCACTCATCCTCTGCTCCGTACTTTGACTCATTTGGAATAGTGACGTCTTCCTTCGAGAACTTATTTCGAATGCCAACGATGCGATCGAGAAGCTTCGATTAACAAGCTTGACAAACAGGAATGTTTGGGATGGAGAGTCACCTTTAAACATTACTATCCAGGCAGTCAAAAATGAAGATGGTAACGGAGGTCGCATCATTATTTCTGGTGCGGAATCTGCTTTAGGTCATCCATTCAGCTTGTGACTTTGCTTGCACTGGCAGACACCGGTATTGGGATGACTCCCGAAGAACTAGCAGGGAATTTGGTATAAATCCATCATGATAAGTGACACATCTGAACCTAACCTTGTTTGATTGCTAAGGGTACACTTGCAAAATCCGGCACAACGGAGTTCCTACAGAGGGCCGAAAATTCTGAGCTCACCAACACCGGTAACCTCATCGGTGCATTTGGTCTCGGATTCTACTCGTCCTTCCTTATCGCCGACAAAGTATATGTTTCCAGCATAGTAGCTCCATCTGAAACACTTCCGAATCCTGTTCAATATGTATTCAGCTCTTCCACGGATGATACATCGTTTGAAATTTACCCCGACCCTCGTGGTAACACCCTTGGCAGAGGTACGGAAATTACACTCGTGGTAAAGAATGATGCTTTGGAATACCTAGAAACGCAAAGGCTTCATAGCTTGGTGTATGTACAGTCCTTCCCTTCAAAATCCCCTTCACTCACGACGTACTACAGCAACAAGCACTCGGGATTTTCGACCACTTTCCCAATATACCTCTTCCATACATATGACGACCTTGTTCCAGCGGAACAAGAGTCATCAGACTCTAACGAATCGGACGCCGAATTATTCCCTAAGGACGCAGACGAAGACGACTTTGCCAAGATCGAGGATATCGCGAACGACGAACAATCAGACTCCAAGGAACCAGAGATGGTTTCTGTGATAAAAGAAGAGTGGATGCATATCAATCCTCTCCCTCCCGTATGGGTGAGGTAAGTCTCTTGGGAACCATCATGATCAAATATATAGTACCTTCTAAATGCCTAAGCATAGAGATCCAAAAGATGTGACAGATGAAGAATACATCCGCCTCTATCAAGTAGCATTTCGCGATTTCAACGAACCTTTGGCATGGCAACACTTCTCGGGAGACACAGGAGCCGGTGGCACCTTCAAGGCCTTAATTTATCTTCCATCGCACCTGTAAGAGATGAAAAAGGATCTATGCTTTGGACTTGAGATTGATCGTAAAGGATACAGAGAAGAGAAATTCTGGGCTGAGCCACTTAACGGCGCAAACGAGAATATTCGTCTCATGGTCAAACGAGTATTCATTACAAATGATTTGGGAAGTGATGAACCTCTTCCCAAGTGGGTGAGCTTCGTCAAGGTCATCATCGACGGTACGGCAATCACCGTGTCACTTGAAATGTCCAGTCTGACCAATCTATATAGCGGACGACCTCTCCCTAAATGTCTCGAGAGAGACGCTCCAGCAAACAAAATTTCTGAAACAAATCAAACAAATCATCGTCAAACGCGTCATCCAACTTCTGGCAAAATTGTCACGGGAAGATCCGGACAAATTCGCAAAGGTTCAAGACGTTTTTGGTCCAGTCATTAAACTAGGAGCTGTGGAGAATGCTTCGAATAGGGAGAAATTGGCCTCGCTGGCTCGATTTACGACAACACAGAGGGTCGGCGTTTCTTTGGACGAGGTTCGAGAAAGTTGTCTCTTTTATTATGCATCAATGATGAACACTGGTTTCAGTACCTTGATAGTCGCAAGGAAGGACAAAGGCAAATCTTTTATCTTGCAGATATCGGAAAGCCCTTTTCGAGCCTTCAAAAAAGTGTTTTTGTGGAGAAACTGGAAGCCAGGGTACGTAGCACTGCATTTCATTCCATATGCACTTCTCATTGGCAGAGAAGGGGTACGAAGTGCTACTCTTGAACGAACCCCTCGATGAAGTTCTTTTCTCTAATCTCAAGCGTTGGAAGTAAGCGAAGCATCCCTTTTGTGTTTTCATTCTGACTACCCAAATAATAGAAAGGTCACCTTCCAGGACGTTGCTAAAGCGGGATTGAAGTTTGGTGACGAAGGTAAGGGGACAACGGCAAAAGAAAGAGGGCCACTGACACTCTCCCAGAGCGAGAGTCAGCTGACGAGAAGGAGATACAGAAAGAACTTGCCGAAGAATTTAACCCTCTTATAACGTGGCTCAAAGGACGAGCTGCTGGATCTGTACGTGATGGTAAGGACTGCTATGATCCAACCGAAGTTGTGTTGACTGTCCGTTTGCAGTTATCATTTCAAACAGGCTTGTTACAAGTCCTTGCGCTATTGTCGCGGACGAGCATGGATATACCGCTAATGTCGAAAAACTCATCGGTGAAAATTCTTTCGAAGATTGAGCCGTACCTTCATATCTCATCTATCTTGTAGATGCGGCCAACAAACGCAATAACAAAAATGGCGCCGACTTCATGCACGAATTTGCTAAGAAGCAGAAGTTATTGGAGATAAATCCGAAGTCCCCACTCATTGAAGGACTGTTAAGGCGGGTAAAGCAGCTTCCGGAAGAGGACGAAGGTCGGGATGTTGAGGCAGAGGCCGAGTTAGAAGAGGTTGCAACGATCTTGATTGATGGTGCTCTTGTTCGCTCTGGCTTCGAAGTGCCGGATTCCGACGAGTAAGTGTCTGGTCTGTATTCTTCAACTATATACTGACCAATACCTCTTCACTAAGATTTTTCGTTCGTGTAGACAGAGTTTTACGGAGGTCCTTGGGCGTGTCAGAGTTTGCAAAGGCGGATGATGCAGTGAAGCCGGCTCCTCCTGTTGATTCGCGGCCGTTGTCAGACGATGAACCTGAGTTTGAAGGGTTTTTAGCTGAAGGATTTGGCGCTGAAGACGGGGCTCAGCCGCAAATTGTGATCCCCGACGAATGGAAAGACCAAATATCAATTGACCTGGAGGAAGTAACGAATGAAGCAGATCCAATCGTCTCAATGCATGACGAACTTTGATAGATCCGCCATGCTCATGCAGATGTTTGGAATGTACATGTGAAGGCGGAAAAGTTACTTATCTTTGTTTGCACTATGCATTAAATATAAATTGACTTTCCCTCGATTTTTTGAAAAATAATATTCTGCGTCTTGCAAACGCTCGCCCAAAATGCCTAATACACAACTCCAGGGCCTTTCCTCGTATTGGCGTCATCAGAGCAGGTGTCGTCCCATGCTTTACTTGTAGCGCTCTGGGGCTCTGCCGGAGCTGCACTTCTCAGCGTGCCTGCACGCGAATACCACCACCGGCAATCCAGCGCCCGGGAGGACGAAGAACCCCGATCCGTGCTTCACTAGTGACTCACCCAGCAGCGCCTTCTCCGACTCCCAGCATGGTGCCATACCCAGTGTGCGCACTGGGAGTACCAGTTTCTGGGCTGCTGGACATCGTGCTGGAAGCGGGACGTCAAGCAGCGCGTTCACAGCATATTCCACTAGTGCGCAGAGTGGGCAGATTCGTGATAGTTATATCGAATCTTCGGGGTTGAACGACACACCTGAAGTGAGGGTTGAATTGGTCGATGTAGACCAGGAGCCTCTGGTTACGGCACCGAGGGGCTCGAAGAAGAAGGAAGAAGACCTGATGGATGAAGCGACTACGTAGTAGAATGCGTTCATGGCTGGAATGATCTATAGTTTAGGACAAAGAATACTGCCTGGCCAACGTTTTACCCTTCATCTGCCGTATATCCATTCCCGCGGTCTTCCGAATCCTGATACGGACGAAGGGGAATGGAGGCTCAAAAGTTGCTTGCGGTGAGTAAGGAAATGCGTTTAACGCGTTGCTTTGCTGATTGCCTAATTTTATTCAGGTTTGCAAGTGAGCTTGCTGGGCGTCGAGCGCGGAGGTCTGACAATACAGGGTTGGCGGATGAGATGCACCGGATTGGTTGGCTTGATTAAGTCTTCGTTTTCGTTTATTGCACCATCATGGAGTTCTTGAAATTTTGGGTAACGGAGAATTACATCGGAAACCAAGTAATACACATTCATATAGCAGTAGTTGAGTAATTCCCACGTGCATGAATGCGAGATTCGGAATTTCACACATTCAACATTTCCTGCTTCGCTTTCCTAATCCTCGAAAGCCTCGCGTTCAATTCCGCTCGCTCCTGAGACAAGGACGGTGATTCTTGCAAATAGTTTCTGCACCTTTCTCGAGCTTCGCCGTCATCTTTGAGAAGCGACAAATACAGAGCTTGCTGTACTTCTTGTGCAATGCCGTTTACAAAAGAGTAGTCCACAGCCTGAGGGATGGAGTCGATGAAACGCTTATATGCAACTGCATCGATCCTCAGCGTGAGAAGTAGTAATTGAGTACGTTGCCATACCTTGAAAGTAGGCACGGACCCGTGCCATGATGTCGAGTGCATCCTTATACTCATCGTCGGGGAGTAGCTTGGTCAAGTCCATAGGTAGAACATCGCATATATTTAATCTTGCGAGGTGATTAAGGACCGTATGCACATCTCCGTTATGGCCTTGGCTGGTTAAAAGCCTCTGGAACGCGCCCATGTGATTGTCCTGGCCAGCCCTATCTTCCTCCCACCGACCCTTGTAATGTGCAAGGAACTTTGCGCTGTAATCTTCAAAGGAGTGTACGTTGAGAGTGAGGGGACGACATTCAATATCGAGCAACCAATTGATGTGATCTCGAGTCGCATTGCCCCTTTCCTGCACGACATCATGAATGATGGACCTGAAGATCATTAATAAAATCTGACGAAGATACTGAAGATAAAAGGATTAAAGACATACGAAACCTTGCTCTCCAAATTGCCATACTCGTATTTCTTGAACTGTCGTCGAATAGGATCCTGAAGCGCATCGACCATGATCGCCTCGGCGGCGTCAAAGTAGTCCATCGCGGGTTCCCTCCATCGAGATAAGATATCTTGAATGATTTGTCGGGTTACAGTGAACGGCACGGAGCCTGGCAGTTCACGTGTTATAGCCCTATAGTATTTATATTAATTGACTGCAGGTTACTTCAGCTTCGATTTCGAATTACATACTCATCGATTTTTCTCTTGACATCCGAGATGGATATCAATTCCCCGTGGTCACGAATTCTGGTATCCTCATTTGCTAAGAAATCCATGCTTAACGCATCTTCTTTTGGGTAATATTCACTGATATACGGTCTGAAATCTGGCGCCGTTCCTCGAACTGACGCTCGAAATTCGCGCTGCTTCTCACGAAGCCGCTGAAATAGGCCGTTTGCACCTGGTTCACCTTCAACTAGGGTTTTGACATCATAATCAAGTTTTGATATATAACGCATCATTTCGGAAAATGGATCACTCGAAGGTGGATCGGGAAGTACAAGCAACGCTTGCTCGTTCCTATGGGAAATCTCTTGCAGTTCCTTCTGAAGCTCCGGAATCCTAGAATTGCGTGTTAGCACATAAACAGCTGCTTTGATCCACCGAAACGGGTCACCTCTTAGCAATAAGGTCCGAAAGTGTATCAGCCAGCTTAATGATCAGCTTCTGGGAACCAAGATTCTGGGACGCAACGATTGACCATGGAGGGCGGTTCGTGAAGAAATTGTGTTCGTTAGCCAGTGCTTCTTCACGGCTGATGCCATTCTTGAGCTGTGTTGGATCAGGAAGTTTGACCGAATGCCAGCCAAGTCGGAGCGAACGAGCCGGGTCTTGATTTAGAACGCGACGAATCCATGGCATCTCTTCGTCTTTCTCAATTCGGTCGGGCTTCGTTAGAACCCCTTGAATGTGCAATGTCAGCTACGAGTCCCGAAAATCAAGCTGGTAACTCGGCAGACCGATGGTTCGTTTCCCCTCTGGATCATATTTTTCAGCCAAAGTTGATGCTTTTTGGACATCGATGTCACCTAGTGGAAATGGAGTCAATAAAGGAGGAAGCAACTGAAGAAGGGGTATCGTACTTTCACAAGAAACCGTGAGAAGAATAAGACTAGCAGGCCTTTCAATGTATCGGACAGTGAGCTCCTCTACAAGGTCAATATCCTCTTGCCTACCCCCACGTCCAACACTCCCAATGAGACCTTCCGCGTCGTTAGAGAAATGCCTTGAGTTTCAATAGTGACTTGAATTTACCGGGAAGATCAACAAAAGACAAGTCGACAAGATCTGGACCAGATATCTCGATCGAGACGTAGTTACGAGTAAACGATAGTTCGGTTTCCGCTGCATCGCAGGAAAAATCGCGTAGATAGTCGGCGGGATCGTGCGAGGGGTTGAGAACGGCAAGCTGCGCGCGCCTGACACGTTCAGCGACGTCGTCTCCGCTCATAATTGTGGAACCAAAGGAGTAGCTTTTGTTGCCTTCTGGATTAACAAAGTAGAGTGTAATGTCACATTTCCACGCGTCATCGGACCGCTTGATAAGACATTCTGTAGCGCATCTAAGGAGATGTTCGTTAGTGCTAAGTGGTATCAGAAGTCTAAAAAGAGAATGTACCTAGTGCATGTACCAATTGATCTAGGCAGTTTTATACCCGTGAATCGCTCGACGAGGGACGACTTCCCTACAATGCAATGAGCAAGGAAATATTTACCCAAGGTAGTAGTGGAGTCGCATCATACCTGCACTCTGTTGCCCAATAACCACGATCTGCGGAAGGTCAACATCCCCTTGAATCCTATTTGCAATTGATCAGCCCCTTCACGATAGTAAGGTACTAGGAGTACATGTACCCTAGATGGTGGAGTCGATCAATGACTTCTAACAGAACTCGACGACGTTTAGATTCTTGAGAGCCAAAGATTCCAACGACTTGATTAGCTATGGTATTGTTGGAGTGAGACGACGGTGGCGGAGGAGGATAAGTAAAAGTATCAGAATAAGACTCGTCTGAGTCAGGTATGGAGGCTGAGGAAGAATGGGTTGACATTGTGTTTGATAGATATAAGACAACGAGAGACTGTACCTCACACTGAGCACCCTTATATAGTCGATGAGCCTCTGAGACGGCTAGCAAGAGCGGTATTGCGCGCTGGAGCTGTAGAGCAGAAAAAGAAAGGAGGATGCGAAAGGACACATAGCTGAGCGCTACGGAAACGCTTCCATCGCAGCACGCTCGCCGATGGTGAAGATTACGCGCCGGTATATTTGTGGCGAGGGAATGACTGACACCGAATCTATGCTGCGATACACATCCGAAACTTGGTCTCCTAGTCCTGCATTAGGTGCAATCGAACGGACGAGTCAAAATCGAATGCCGGCGTCATGATAAGAAGAACATGCTGGAGGCGTTGACGTGCGATAGGACGTCCCTGTAAGCAGTGCAAGCGTCCGAGGGATTTAAAGGCGCTCAAGGCAAGCTCGCTTCGGATATCATTCCCTTGATTCATTTTTCGAAGGGGACACAAATACTAGTCCAGGGTACAAAGGCGTCTCTCTGTGCCAGGGACGGATTCAAGGAATTTCTGGGATACTAGCTCACCTAACAGTTCATTCACAAGACCCTCTTCTCCCAATTATCGCGCTCTGACCCACAGCTTCGGCGATGGAGGGGACAATACCAGTCCTAGTACTTTCATTCGGCGAGAGTGAATAGAGTGAGTACTAGCACTAGTGAATATTAATAGAGTACTAGTGATTCGATTCAGGCCGGTTATATTCACGTGACAACATGCCGTCATGCCGCAATGCAGCCGCATAGCCGCATGCGTCGTCTGCTGCGTCGTCGAGTCGTCGCATCCGCCTCAGCTCAAGCTTCTTCTGGCTCTGTCACACTCAACTAACACAACTCATAACCGGCCTCGAGCTATGAGTTGAACTCCCTCTATGAACTTTCCTTTTATCTCCCACGTCAACGTTCTTTCTCAGTCGCCGTACAGACCTATCATTTTAATTGCCAACCATGGCCTCAGGTAGCCAGCTATATCCGGAACATCTTGGTCATCGTTCGACGGACACGACTTGGTCATTCTTTTGGTTTCTTTCCGGTCGCAAACCTTCAGCATCCGCCTATGGCTCGATGTTTTTTCTACTCTTACAAATGTTAGTCGCCGGTTTCATTTTCCGAACCTGGATAGGACCGTTCATCCTGGAGCGTGTTTCTCGGCGCGTGCGGGTTCGGAGAGTCAGCTTGCGCTCAATTCGTGGGCTTTTCGTTCGGACCTCGTCTGTCACTATACGGATTGACAGAGTAGGCCTTTCTTATCACATGTCGCCCCAGGCAGCGAGGCGCTTTGCTCTAAAATTTGAAGGCCTACATATCGAGGTTCGCGAAATCAAGATGAGGCCTAAGTCACCCCGTCAACATAGGACAAGACGTTTCACAAGAATGCCTAGCCTCGTTGACTTCGCACCCATGCCTATGGCTCGCAGCATGAGCGCATCATTCAACACAATTTCTCGGACGATTCTGGACTGTGTGCTTCGTCCCGTCGCTCGCACTCTTTTCGTAACCTCCATTCGAATTGTTATCAGGTGCCTACCCGCATTGACTCAAGTCGTCGACTTTGAAATTGATCGTGCTATCGTTACTTTCCGCTCGCAGCCAGAAGCCTGTATATTAGTGGATGGCATGGTTCTTACGAGCACTGTCGCGTTCTCCAGATCGGAGAGCCTCGTCCCTCTAGATGTTCCTAGGGAGCGGCGACGTTCCATTCTAAATGTATCCGGTGCAAAAGCGAGACTCTCAGACAGTGCTAGACGTGCAGTAGGACGTGCATGGGGCCAAACTCAGGGCACAGCTTCGCTGTGGTTGAAAGTACAGAAAGTCACCGGCATCTTGAACCCCACCGACCACGACGCCATGGCAGACAACAGAGATGTGGCGGCTTATTTCAAAGATCTTTCTACCACAAGCAGGGATAGGAAGACTTGTTTCGAATTGCCAGGTTCGACGGAGTTACAGGTCTCATTTCGTTTCGGACCCTCAAAACAAATGCTTCAGGAATACAGTATCTCCGTTCTTTTGAAGGTGCCGGCTTTATGTGTGTGGACGTCTCCGCTGTGCGTCTTCCTCTCGGCAATACAATCGCTGAAAGTGAGAAATCGTTATGCTCCTCTGGGGCGGGATTTGGGGATCGTGGAGGTGAGTTATGCTATGATATTTTTTTCATGGGCCCAAGTCGATATTATTGTACGCACAGCTCGAGGAATCGACTTCCCTACAATGGACCGAGGACACTAAAACTCGTTCAAGGTTGCAACTTGTTCACTTTCTTGATTTCCAAGTAAAAAGCATCACTATCCACCGCGATTGGGTGCACGCGAATGGTTTGGGAATGCCAAGGCCAATCATCTGCCGCGTTCATGGCTTCACAGCTCTAGCGGAACTAGGCGAACCGAGAAAGAGGACTGCAATTCACCAGGAATACCTAGGAAGATGTTCAGTGAATGACGATCGAGCACAAAATCTTCCGATCTCTTTGTCCATTTCAAGCAGAAGTCTCACTTTACAGCGGAAGGATGGTGAAACAAATACTTCAGCTCGAATCATTTCGATAGGGTCTTTGAACTTGCAATGCTTGATGCTCAATTGGTTGCCTACGTTTTGTATCCGTCATCCATTTCAGGGTGATGCCAATACGGCTATTGTTATCGCCAAACTGCATGTTGTTGCCCCACAACTCAACGAGAGTTTAGATGTCCTTAGCGATACTCTAGATGCTATACCGAGCGAACCTAGTCAAGGATCGCTCTCCGAGAGCAAAGGGCGACTTGTCCGTAACACCCCGCGAGTGCTGTTTGATCTCTCTGTCCAGGACATCGCAGCATGCATCAGGCCAAATTTACATTGCATTGAAGGACCTTCCTCTCTTGTCCTCAGTAGTACACAATGTGCCGCATCCTTATCCTCCTATTTCAAAAGCTTCCCTGTGGTGAGCCCGGAGATTCCTGCCGCACTTGGGACACCCTTGGAAATGGAAATTACCCTGCATTGCCTTCTCGGACCTGCATTTGTTTTAATCATGTCAACACCTTTACCATTAAACGAGTCAACGCTTGTGGTTTCAGAAGTTCAGAAGCCTTCTCAAGCTGGGGAGCCTATTGTATCCCTCACGGCGGTCGAAGTTGAAGGTACCTTTTCCGTCCTTGGTAGACAGACATTTGGCGAAGACGAAGCAATACTGGATTGCGCTACGTTGATGGGTGATGTCAAGTGTATCGCAGAAGCAGTATCCCTCGAATTGTGGCAGCCAACTGCGATTTCGACATTGAAATGGGTTTTAAAATCATTGCGTCGACCAGGGAACGATGTCCAGAATAAAGATCAATCATTTTTCGACAAGTTTCCGCGGGGTATCAACGCACACTTTTCAATAGGCGAATTCGCACTTATCCTCACCGGGAGAGATGTAAACCCACAGGAAACTCTGGATCTAACCCGCGGTATTGGAGTCAAATCAGGCATTGCGCTTCAGATATGCTCTTTAGACCGTCGCGAACATTATAGGCGGCTTCCCAGGCGATTTGCCTCTGCTCGCGAGCGCCATGGGCTGCAACTCTTCGAAGGCTTGACGACTGAAGCCATTGCAGTGTCAACCTCACTATCGCATTCTCCGAGGAAGCTTGTCTTATCGCGCTGCATACTATGGAATACCTGCGTTCGATCGGCAGTGGCCACAAATTTTGCAGCAGATCATCCTTATGAATCTGATGATATGGAGGAATTGAAGCCTTTGGAGTTCGTTTGGATGAAACGCATAGAAATCAGCCTAATGTACAGCCATCTTGATCCCAAGGAGGATGGGGGGCGAAAGAGATTACAGATATCAGCCAAAGTGCCTGCTTTTCGGGCGGATCTCGATCTTTTCAATGCTTATTGCGCTCTGCTTGCTTTATCCACTCTACAATCATTGGCACCTGCCCATGGTTCCGAAAGGCCAGCACCTCTATCCACCTCCCTTTCCATATCAATCCGGGCTTCTTTTCAAAGCTTGCACTTTTTCATCCGTTTGCCATTGAATCAATCAATTTGCGTTATCATCCGAACTAGTATGTTGCGAGTTTCAAATGGCAGCGACATTGGTCTGGACCTTGGCTCGCTTTTGGTTTGCGTACCAACGAGATATGGGGATGACACATGGGCGGAGCTTCTTCGTTTTCACTCGTGGAAAACCACGTATCAACGGCAAAACAAAGCCGTGCCTCAAATACGCATCGAGGGCGAAGGATCAAGTCTGAGAATTCCGCATGACTTCATTTTTGCCGACGTAATTCAGAGTATCGGTGTCTTTGCGAAAGCGTTGAAACATCTGGTCTCCATCGTAACGGGTGGTACTTACAGAAGTGTTGATCTGCCGGATGCCGAAAGCGCAAAGCGTGTTCCTCATATTCAGCTCATAATCACATACATCTCCTTAGAGTTGTGCGATGATCCATTCGAGTCAAAGATGGGTCTCATATCTAGGATCGGCTCTGACGCTGCACGGTCTAGGACAGAAAGGGACGACGCTTTCGAGGAAAAGGTGGACGCAATCGAAGCCTCGTTTGATCAGGAGGATCCTGAGGAAATACAACGCTTTTCCGCCCAGCATTCTGTTTCTATCGAAGAGGCGCGCGCGAGATTACTATTGGTCCACTCGATTTCATGGTGTGCACAATATCGCGAAATCAGAGCCACTCAGAGGAAAATGGAAGAAGGCATTAGAAAGAAAGTCCACGGCATATATTCCCAACACTCGTCCGAAGACGAAATGCCCATCGCTTTGGCACCTTTACACCCTGCTGCTCCACTGCTTCGGATTCTTATATCGAAATTCATTGCCGGAGTTGGTCCACCGCGCTTCGATGTCACTTGCAAGCTTTCGGATTTTCTACATGATCTGGGGAAAGGACTGCCCCATGATTCCCAGTTTTCGTTGCTTATTCCCTTACATCTAAATATGTCTATCGGTGCATCCTGCATCTTACTGCGTGATTACCCTCTTCCCATCTTAAACATCATCCAGGACTCGTCGAATGAATCTGGAGCTTGGACTGTTAATGGCAATTTCGTCATAGCGGAGGAGCTGGGTTCACGCTCCTCTGTCACTTGGAACGATTGCCACGTTGTCGCTGCCGGTGAATCTGGCATCAATGGTTCAGCAGACTTCATTATTCCAATCCCCAAAACAACTATGCCTGTCAAGACATATACAGATCTCCAGATTAATGTGACAACACAACAACTCACAGAATTTTGCTGGGCAGTCAGCTATGCTCCCGCTTTGCAAGACGTCATGCGAGTTATGGATACGATAACGACTCCACCTCCTGATCCATCGCCCGTACTAGGATTCTGGGATAAAGTAAATTTTCACGCCTTATAAGAACCCCGACTATCGATTGAACTGACGAACTCGTGTTATTTTAGCTACGTTTGATTCTCCATTGGAGAGTTGCTATCAAATTCGCGAGTGAAGTTCGGCTGAATTTAAAGGGTAATGCGCTCTTCTTTCTCAGACGTAGCAGGCGTGCTCACATTTCACAGGCTCTCGTAACCCTTATGAGATTGATGGAGATGGTGCAGGATTTGCCTTTTGTTGGAAAGGGAATGCCCGTGTGGTAATAGGTCACGAGAACGGCGATCGAGAGCTTTTACAGGTCACAAGTGAAAAGATGTCCATAGTGGTTCCGAAGTGAGCTTTGGTAATTTGGGCAAGTTCTGACATTTGACGAATAATTCGATTAGGTTTGGGAAAGCAAGGTCTGAAGTTACTTTGGGTGGAATTGTTCCACGTTCTGCGAGTGGACCAATCACGCTTAATCCTGGTGCAGAAGGCATACGAAACGATTATATCAAAGTCTGCGCCAACTTTGATTATGGCATTAAATGGGGCATTGGTTTCGTCCTGGAACGATCATGCGAGGACCATTGTAGTGACTGCGGTAGCAAACAAAAGTGTCGACTGTTTGACTTCCGTCCTCATTATGATATACAGCTGAGTCCTAAAGCGGTTCAGCCGATTGAAAACGCAAGTATAAGTAATTTAACAGTATCACATGGCAGAGGAACTGATTTTTTTCTCTTCCGCTTTCAGAGTGAAGAGGATTCTTTCAAAGCGTTTCGATCAAATTACATTCACTTGTCAACATCACTGTCATCTGCAACATCGCCTTCGGCAAGGACGGGCTCAAATACGTTTCATCTCACCCCCAAAACCTTTTCTCATTTCTGGACGTGGTGGCACCTTTTTGATCGCTCCTTGTCTCTACCGATACGACAAGGCAAATTGTTCCCGAACGCCCGACCTCCTTCTAAGAAATTTGGTCAACATCTGGCAACATTGAAAGTACGATTTGGATTCGTTTTATTCGGCGAGTGTATATCTAACCATTGCCACAGTATCGTATCTCAGTGGAGAACCTTTTCATATCCCACGTTTACATGGATGAATCGCGCAAGTCCTGGAATGATGGCGTTTCACATTGTGTTGGCGTCAAAGCTCTAGTACAGCACTTTGAGGCTGATCTTCATCAACGAGAGCAAGAAGCTATCGTGGTTGGTCAACTTTTGGATGCTCCCAAAAGAATTCGCCATAAACCATTCTATGCGGTTGAAGTTAAACTCGTCGACCTTCGTCTTCGAACCATACTTGCGACATTCAGTGAGCCGACGAAAAGCCTTATTGATTTAGGGGAAGCGCCTTTACAAGACAGGTTTGAGAATGTCAAACCGGATGACAGGGACTTGCGAGCGTCTTTGTCTTGGTACGATTTTAATGACTTTGTCGAAACGGACTGGAAGCCTACGGAAGACAAACCCAAGTTTTGTACAATAGAGGTGGCTGCCTGTCCTCGCTTTTCGTACTTCAGGAGGACCAGCGGGCATGAGTACAAAAATGGCGAAGGTTTGAGGCAGAGCAAGGATGAGAAAAGTCGGTTTGGAAACGAGGATACTCATGTTTGTATCATGGGGAAGGAACCATGTAGGTGTCAGCATGTCCATGTTAATTGTCTGATCTGATAATGCTCCATAGCTGTTGAACGCATCCAATGCCAGATCGTTGATAAGAGAATACAAGATCTGAAGATGGAATTGATGACTCTACTCGAATCTCAGAAGATAAATGACGAGAAGTATAGCCGAAACCAGGTGAGCCTTGTGTTGCACAATATATTGTTCCTACTCATTTCCTCGAAGGAGTCAATTAAGGATATCGAAAATAAGATACGACAACTCGAAAGGCATTTCAAGCAACTTCAGAAAGGAGAATCGCCGAATCCTGAGAGCCATGAAGCCAGCGAGTTTGCTAAATTCCTTATGCCATCAGACATTAAATGTCCGGATTGGTCGGAATTCGACAACGTCTATCAGGCGCATTGCCCGAAGTTCAGGTAATTTTGATCACTCCCTTGCATACACGCCGCAAACTAACACTTATATTGAGTCTTGATAACTCTTCCCGCAACGTAAGCTTATGTCTCTTTTTTCTTCTCTTTCGCTAATTCCTTACATACTCTCCAGATATTGACACAATACTATTATTGCTCTCGATCGCGTCGAGGTATCGAATACCATTTGGCGACAAGGTGCTTTTAACCTTCATATGAGTGCTCGCTTAACCTGACATCATCCAAGAGCCGTTAAGTTTATTAGAGACCAAGCGGATGCTCATTCAAGGCTGTCGACTGATAGTCCTGACTCGAAGCGCAGGGGTAGAAAGGCCACAGGTCTGGCTACTCAAGCTCTCAAGAAGATTCTTACCGGTGGCGAAGATAATGACTCGGAGAACGAACGTGCTCAAACCGCGGAGATGAGTTCCGTTTTGGAGTTTGACCCTATGAGTGGTTGGTCTCACGAGGGTGTCTCCTTGGAAAAGAGTCACTTCTGCCTTCTCTTGAAACCTCAGGTGATTTTGCGGTGTGACGGCGCCAAAGATTCAGTCCTGGTTCTTGCCGCCGGTCAGGCGACATTGCAAAGTTACTCGATTTTGGATTCGGCAAACATCGAAGATGCTGTAAGCGGGAAGATCATGACAAGGAACGCGGCGAACTTGTCAGGACTACAGACATTCACCCCTTCACCTTTCTGCCCTATACGGCACAGTGGCATCCCTTTGGAAGTAATCGTTGATTTAAGAGCAGAAAGCAACGAATTTGAGCGATTAGTACCGCAAACAGATGCTACTTTCCGCTATGACAAGTTCAATCGGCTCCGGCTCCGGAATGATATGATGACTATGACATCAAAACCGGAAGGCCATCCCAATAGCCATCTTCAACACCAAACCGTAAGAATCTTATTGCAAGCTACTTTTCACGCTTCTGACTCTTCTACAGGATCTTGTTGACGTCAACATGCCTCGTTTCTCCGTCTCTGCAAATTCAAGAGGTTTCGCATCCATAGCTAATATCATCACCAACCTTCTCCTGCACTCAGATTCAGCCCACAAGCTGCATTTGAACAAAGTCGAAACCTTATTGTTTAGCTACGATTTCACGGATCTGTATGCAGCAGCAGTCGTCGTTGAAGACCTGCAGACGCGATTACGCCACGCAATAGAACAGAAGGTAGGCCTAGAGAGCTCAATTGAAGTGGGAGACGAGCAGGGGCAACTCGAAATTATGAAGGCGAAAGGACATATCTTCCTGTTGACAGAAGAGCTCAATTTCATCTTCGATGCAATACAGCTTGCTCAGCAGAAGGTCGATGACAAGTACGACGAGACGAAGCTGGCTTTAAAAGTTCACGCTTCTTCACGAGAGATATCGTGGGATATGATCGATACAACAAGTGAAATGATAGCAAAATTGGCGTTGCGTGGCATAGACTTCACCTGGCTTAATCGGCAAGATGGATCAATAGTCAACACTCTCTCGCTCAATGATATACAGGTCAATTTGTTCCCCGATTAACTGTTTATCAACCTCTTACATTGTCCCAGGTCTTCGACGGATCTCTTGAAGCCGAATGGACTGAAATCCTTGGTATGCACACTGTCTCCTAGACTCGATCTATTCGCTGACATGTAACCAGCGAAACATCGCGAGCCATCCAACCATCCCCTTGTCAAGGTAAGAAAGCATTGACTCTAGGCTACTAGGTCTAATGATGTCTCAGAGAGGGATATTTGCTCGAGCAGAATGGACGGTACTTGCTCCTGTCGGTGGAATTGGAATTTACGAGCGCTTCATTCTAGAATTGCATCCGATGCGGCTACAGTTAGAAGGTCAATCTCTCTCAACCCTTTTTAATCAATGCTTACGTCAAAAATATAGCTAAAGTTGGAAAGAGGATAATGGAATACGTATGGCCTGGACGAGGTCGATTAAATTCACAAACCGATGATAGTGAAACCGTGACTCCTACGACTCCTAACGGTTGCCCGAACCAGCAGTCAAAGCCCTCGTCCTCGAGCAGGTCTTCGTTGGACTCTCAAACCGCTGTTATTTATGGCAATCGAGCGTCGACAGAGGAAAGGCGACCAACGCTGGGCCTTCCTTCTCGGCGGTTGACTAGTTCTCGTTCATTTAATGATCTACGCAGTTCGTCACGCGAGCAAGCGTCCAAGTTAGGAGCACCAAGTTCCTCAACCGCGTTGTTTTTGAAGCCAGGGCCCCAAGTCCCTGAACGTAGAGGATCTAGCAATCTTTTGGATTTTACAGCACCTGGTAGAGCGAAAAGTGATGCCGTAGAGATGAGAACACGTTCCGCACAAAAGACCTTCGTGCTTGTTCAAATTTCGAGGTGAGACGAATTTGCGTCATTCATGTGCCGGTGTCGTGACTTTTTTAATGATTTTTTTCACCAGCATGCACATCCTGCTAAGCTTCAATAAGGATGGCTCATTTTTTTGCCGTGATGCGCGGATTCAGGTAAGTTCAGTTATCAAATATCATTGTTGTCGTTACCGACAGCATTCTGGAAGACACGGGAACTCCAGTACCGCAATCAGACATGGAGCGTAAGTGTAGTTGCTGTATTTTTGGCTTTTAAATATATCGATAGCTAACATTGTGTTAGTTCGAGGAATTGGCGGACCAGTTCATCCCATCTGATACTTCGTGGCGAGGGTGGATGCGAATGGCTCTCCATCAACCTTTAATACCAGTTTTGCCAGTTGCCCGTGAACTTTTCTCGAAGACAAAATGGTTAGCATCAAAAGGTAGACCTTCGCGGAATCCTAAAAGGATCAACTCGGTTGATTCCGCGAATGAGAACCAGCGAATGAGCGAAGATCAACAGAAGAGCTCTTTCGAGTCTCAACTTTCTGCGTAAGTCCAGTTCGCGGATATAAAGCAGAAAGGCCTGCTAATTCTCCATAGGCGGAAACTAAGGAAGCCTAGAAAATCAGCGGATAAAGCTGAAGCCGCGACCGATCCGTGACCGATCGGTCCGTGCCGGCCAGCCGGTGCTTCCGAGTCGCACTTTTCTTGCTTGCCTAATTTTGCTTTTACATTGCTTTGCATTGTTTGTAATTTATAAAACATAACTTATATGAGTCTAGGATGCGGAACTAATCTAAGATAGACTATTCTGTGTATTTGGATTTTATACTGCTAGAAGCTTCATATAATTGATTACGTCGAGAATTTGAGAAACGAGCTCGCCACAATAATTTCGACGCTCGACCAAAAGTGGTGATATTGGACCTACAATCGTCATCGGGTGTCCCTTTTCGATTGGAGGCAAAGTGCACCCAGGCTCTCGTGCAATACTCCTTTCTCCCTTCATCCACAATGCCTTCCGTCAGAGTGAGGCGGGGCTCTCACTACTCAACGTTACTTGGTGACGATGCCCATGTAAATGCGGAACAATCAACAAGGCCAAGATCCAGGACTCTCCAATCCATCTACCGCTCTCCGGAAGATCCAGAACCGCAGCAAGGCTCTCCTTCATCTGGACGAAGCCCCAATGAAGCTGGTCCAAGTCAGACCCCAATGCAGAGAGCATCGAATATACATCACCATCCTGGTAGGGTCGCTGATCACATTATGTCCAGAAGTCATTCCAGTCGGGCTCTTCGCGGACACAGCAGCCGAGACTACCTGCAAGCAGACGATGGAAGGAGAGATATGTCCGACAGTTCGAGAAGTGGAAGGGTAATGCTCGAGGGCTCTCAGGTTGACGTGAGCATTCCAAAAGACGGGAGACCAGGTATATTAGAGTCCCAGCTCAGCCTATCGTCCTTGGCCAGCAATCCCTTCCGAAATGCAAGCCAGAACTCGCTGCACCATGAAGATGATATTGTCGAACATCTGGATGTAATAGGTATGGTTTAATTTACAATTCGTGAAATGTACATGAACTTACAATAAAACGTTGCCCTGCCTCATCATTCAGACCCGGAAATTGCCACAATCTCAAACCTCGCCAATGCTGCAAATGCCATTCTTATGTCAGTGATACCTTTGGCATATGAACAAGTTTGGTACCTTACCCATGCACCATAGACCGCCCATAGGGGTTTATTCGCGGAAACCTGGTTCGTTGCTTTATTCTGTGTTTAGACTTTAACTTAGTAGTGAATATCTACAGTTGTCTTTCTGCCTCGACAGGCAGCTCTTTCTGACGGTGAAAAGGGCTCTGCTCATGAAGATGACTTGGATCGACATGTTGAAGAAGTTCTGTCAAAGAGAGCGATTGTGCGACGAACTCTACGTGGTGTATGGGCTTTTGTCAAGACCCGTAAGCGTAATGCCTTGTCAAACTCAAGTTCAACGCTCATATAATTATAGCGTTGGGGGTCGTAACGGCTATATACGGTTTCCTGGTCGGTGCGTGTCATCACTCATGAGTTGCATATATTCTTATACATTCTCCAGTTTTCTGGGGCGCAGCGATCGTTCTTTTCTTGGCGAAAATCATCAATCTGCACAACTCGTCGACGCAAGGCTTCTGGGTCGAAGTATCATCCCAAGTAGAGAACGGTAATTGCCCGCTATTTGTGGCACTTGAAGATGAAGCTGACGATCATTGTAGCATTGTTTACGGTCACAGGCATTGTAAGCGTGCTTTGATATTGTCAACCAATGTCAACTGACATATAGCAGGGATTGATCCCCTGGAGAGCGGTCGACACGTACCGTAAGTGAACCGTTCTCTAATTTAACTATCTTCTTTTAACGTTTCACCCAGGTATTTTACGAGTACGGCGATTTAAAAGCTTGACCCGAAAGCTTCGTGCAGAAGCAAAACTGCCTGAGCTGTATGATGAAGATGATTTGCCAGATCCAATGTACGATCCAAACTATGTCCACGTCCTTTCGGAAAAGCAAGAGCAGGAATTGCATCATCGTAAGTGTGAATTCGTCAATATTTATTAAGAAATTCTGACTGACATTGTGAGCTAAGAACAGAGGCAATTTGCAAAGTCTCAAACTTGGTATCGGGCACATGGAACGACGACTCATCGAGTAAGCGTGCATTGTTATGTGTTTGCACATTCCATCTAATCTTGTCTTGCCTCTCGCGGGAAGGCGTTTCCGATAGAGTGAGTCAGGATTCTTTTATACGAGCTCTACTCTAACAGACAACGCAGCACTGCGATGCTAATCTGCATATGCAATGATGGGAATTCGTTTTTTCAGGTTTGTTATATTTCAAGCCTTTATGGCTCTCGCTCTCGAACTCACTGAATACTATAGATTATTTTGTGCACAACGATGTGGGGTCTGAACAGGTGCAGACAACTACTATCACCTAGATTTTCAATCACTAACAAATCCTCAGGTTCGAACGACCAGCTTGGAGTACCGGCATTCTCATTCCAGCCTCATTCTTATGTGGTATAGCTTCAGCCATATTCATCTGGCGAGGTGGTCAAAAAACTAAACGCACGAAGGAAGTCGAAGAGAGGCTTCGTCTCGCCCTCAAAATAGAGCAGAATCCCGATCAGTTCAGAATTATCGAGGCTGACGAACAGCGACCTGCTCCGCAGCGACAGAAACTGACGTCACAAGAACCTTCCAGGCCCTATCTGTCATCTCCAGCCGCGAGCGAACCACGAGATAATGATACCGATAGCTTTGAGGATGAGACTCGTACGAAAGGCAATGAAGAGGCTGCGGAGCCTGTATTTGTTCAAGATGGCGATTACGCGTCCAATGTATGGGTAGAAGAAAACATGGAGATACCTCCGGACCCACAGAACAAATAGCGCCAGTAGCTCCTTGATCTCCCGACATTCCTTAATGCATTGTTGTTGTAGGATTAATGCATGTTTTGATTGGTCATTCAATCAGATTTCGCCTTCACACCACGAAATATTTCAATGCAAATGATGTTGATTGATATTGCAATTGCAGTACAGACAAAAATACACGGGCTGTTGAAACCCCCAGATTGTTGAAATCCAATACACCTACAAACAGCTACAACTACTTTTTTTCTTGCACACGCAGTGAAGTGCTCCTGCCTGACTACCATGCCAGGTCAATAGATTATGCACAAAAAGAACGAATGACGCAGCCAGAAGTCCGCCGCTCGACTCGATCAGCCAATCCTATCCATCGCTCACAACTACCCAAGGGTATTTTGAGTTGCGCTGTACCCGACTCCAGTAACGAAACGGAAAATCAAGCAGCGATAAGTTATACCCTAAATGTGGGCGCTGTTGAAGCGCAAGGAAAAAGGAAATCAAGCAAAGGTCTCGCGGGCCCACTTAGCAGCGGAGACGACATTGACCAGTGCAGCCTCGGTCTCTTTCCAGCCACGGGTCTTGAGACCGCAGTCCTATAACGATAAAAGAAAACATTAGGAAACACATGGCTGTGAAATTGTAAAGACGTACGGGGTTGACGAAGAGGAGACTCGAGGGGATGAGTTCAAGCATGGCCTTGATGCGGTCCTTGATCTCCTGCTCAGAAGGAACACGCGGGGAGTGAATGTCATAGACACCGGGGCCGATCTCGTTCGAGTAGCCGTACTCCTTGAACGCAGAAAGGAGCTTCATGTCGCTCTTGGAAGCCTCGATGGAGATGACGTCGGCGTCGAGACGCTGGATGGAAGGGAAGATGTCGTTGAAGTCGGAGTAGCAGAAGTGGGAGTGAGTCTGCGTCGCGTCAGTGACACCGGCGGTGGAAAGCTTGAAGGAGTCGACAGCCCAGCGGAGGTAGTTGTCCCAGTCGACGCGACGGAGCGGAAGCTATAAGTAGATAACATAATTTGTCAAGATAAGAGATGAACGGTGATTATCAAAGGCATCACTTACACCCTCGCGGATGGCAGGCTCATCGACCTGAATGGCCTTGATACCAGCCTTCTCGAGGTCAACGACCTCGTCGCGGAGAGCGAGAGCGAGTTGGCGGGACTGGACTTCCTTGGAGACATCCGCACGAGGGAAGGACCAGTTGAGGATGGTGACGGGACCGGTCAACATACCCTTCATGGGCCTCTGCGTAAGGCTCTGTGCGTAGCTGCTCCACCTGACGGTCATCGGGCCCGGACGACTAACATCGGAGACGATGATAGGGGGACGTACGTAACTACGACCAAACACATTAAAAATCAAATACATAAACGGATGGCAATTGTGCGTACCGAGAACCGTAGCTCTGTACCCAAGCGTTCTGAGTGAAGACGAAACCGTTGAGCTGTTCACCGAAGTATTGAACCATGTCGTTACGTTCGGGCTCTCCGTGGACAAGAAGGTCAAGGCCGACTTTCTCCTGGAAACGGACGACCTCCTCGATCTCTTTCTTGATGAACTCCTCGTATTGCTCCTTAGTGAGTTCGCCCTTGTTGAGCTTGAGACGGGCTTGACGAATTTCCTTGGTTTGAGGGAAGGATCCAATGGTAGTGGTAGGGAACTTCGGAAGGTTCAGGGCCTTCTGAGCCTCGAGACGTTTGGGGAAGGAGCCCTTTCGGTGGAGATCAGCGTCGGTGATGCCAGCGACACGTTTGCGAACGGCATCATCAGAGGTAGCCTCGAACTGACGACGAGCAGCAATGGACTTCTTGTTGGCGCTGAGAGCAGCAGTGACCTTGCTGTCCTGGGAACCGTTGAGCACGGCAGCAATGACAGCGACCTCGCTGGCCTTCTCGAGAGCGAAGGAAAACCAATCTTTCTGCTCAGCAGTCAACTTGTTCTCAGCCTCGAGGGAAACGGGAATGTGGAGGAGGGTGGAGGAGGTGCCGACGATGACCTTGTCTTTCCCGAGCTCAGCAATGGCATTCTCACCAAGTTTGATGGAAGCAGCGAAATCGTTTTTCCACACATTACGGCCAGAAACAAGACCCAAAGAAAGGGTAATGCCTGCGGGCTTCACTGCGGCGATGGTGGCAGCGAGCTGACCAGGCTCACGGTCAAGGTCGACGTGGAGGGCTGCGACGGGAAGCTTAGCAACAAACTCAAGGTTAGAATCCAGACGCCCGTAGTAGGTTGCAAGCACGATCTTTGGGGCCACTGAAGAAAGAGCGCTGTATGCAGCAGCATACTCCTTGCCGAGACCAGCGGCAGCATCCAAGACGAGGACAGGCTCATCGATTTGGACCCACTCGGCGCCAGCAGCCTTGAGCTCAGAGAGGAGCTGCTTGTAGACAGGGAGAATCTTCTCCAATAAGGAGATAGGCTTGAAGCCAGCGGAGGCATCCCTGCCGGCCTTAGCAAGGACGAGGTACGAGATGGGTCCTAGGACGACGGGACGAGTGACAACGCCCACTGCCTTGGCTTCGTTGAACTCTTCGACAGCCTTGTTGAAAAGGAGCTTGAAGTCAGTGGATCCTGAGAGCTCAGGGACGACGTAGTGGTAGTTGGAGTCGAACCTAAAGGAACATCATTAGCATACACCCAGCGGCCACCAGCGGGGAACAACGGTAATCAAATTGCATTGCAATTGAAAATACACGTATGGGTATTTCAAATGACCGAACATAACTCACCATTTCTTCATTTCTGAAGCGGGGACATCAACGCCATCGGCCTGGCGCCCACGACCCATGGCGAAGTACGTGTCGAGAGGAGAAAGTTTTGAGGCCGTGTAACGTGAAGGAATGACGTTGAATGCGGCAGAGTGGTCGAGGACATGGTCGTAGAGAGTGAAGTCTCCGCTGGGAGATTAAAAGATAGGTATTCCACTCAGTACGGATCATAAACGGGATTGCGACTGAAGGTGTAAATTTTACCTGGGGATGAAATCAACACCGCGGGACTTGAGGTTGGTCCAGTTGAACTTCTTAACCTCAGATGCGGTCTTGGTGAGCTCATCGGCAGAGATCTTGCCCGCCCAGTAGGCCTCGACAGCCTTTTTGACCTCACGGTTGGCACCTATAGCCGCAAGACGAGGAGAGTGAGCAAGGGGAGTGACTATATGCGCACATCAAGTGACTTACCGATACGGGGGAAGCCAAGAACACTCGAAGCGACCATTTTGGATGGGAGTGGGCGTCAAGAGAAGAATAAGAAGAAAGAGGAGAAGATGGGGGTAAGAGGGAAAGAGAGAGATGGGGGGATGGATATGAAGATGGGCGCAATTTGAGGAAAAGTTGGGGTGCGAGTGAGTGATGGCGTTATATCTCTGCGCTATCGACCAGTCACACCAGTCACTATCGATGGGGCCGACAGTATCCGACACGAGCGCACCCTCTATCATCAACACTCGTCTTCTCAATTCAAATCCACTCTTGATGTCCAATGCGGCTACCCAATGTTGCCATATTTCGTCCTCGATGGGTCCGTGATGAGTGGATTGTGTAACGGTATCTCTCGGACTGTGTCTTCTTCACGCGTAAGGGGACAAATCGTTTTGCAAAATATTGAAGAAACGCGTGTAGTACACAAGGCAACGTACGCTCCCAGCCCTCTTCAGGTCCAGGACCGCGGACAGCCAGTCACCCCCAGAAAACAATAACATGATGTCGTCTATTCGTCTAATAAGCTGGCGAGCCTGGCGATGGGCACAGTCTTCCGTTAGCTTGCAAATCTCGGAAGACAATGTGCGGTGCATAGCTTTGTCCGAAAGGGAACAGGAGGCGATCTGCCTGCCTTCTGCCATGAATGACGTTCTCTGGCAATCTTGCCGGCGGTAAGAAAGTGTCTAAGGATGTGTGTGTTTGTGTGTTTGTGCTTCAGTTTGAAAGAAAGAATGTAAGTCTTCAAGTTCACCGATCAGCTTCTCAGTTTCCTGTCTACTCATAAAACAACAACTTGAGCACCTCTGACATTCTTTGGAACAGCCATAGTCTATTACTTGCTCTCCGAATCTAAAATTGAAGGATGCTCAGACTCGTGGATTGCGAGCAGTCCAAAGGAGAAGAAGCGCAAGAACGGACAGTGGTGCATCCCGACGGTGACGAACTCGGCGAAGGTCAGTAAGCCACCTTTCTCTGAAGTCCTTTTGCCTTTTGGCGGTGCTGGGATTACTAAATTATTACCATATTTGGTAATACACGACTCGTCTCGTTTTCTCGAGTGGGTGAGGGCTTGCACCGCACATTCGTTCATTGCCTCGCAAACAACCTCGGCGACGGTGTACTCTTTCGTCCGTACGATGCTCTGGCAGACTTTAAGTACAAGAGATGGCTCGAACTTGGAGCCCAGAGCTCAGCCAGATCGACCTAGACGAGCGAACTTGCTCCAGAACACACTCGACGCTCAACAAACTGGATAGATCTCACAAGAAGAAAAACGAACATTCAAGATGCCGTGGAAAAATCTTGATGCAATCATCGAAGGGCGCCTCTATTTGGGAAAGTCAGTCCGCCTCCTCTCAACCTCTTCTCTGCTTCTCACTACAGACCCATCAAACTTTTTCCGCCCAATATATTCATCAAAATTTTTCGAAATAATTCTAAACATTTTTTCAC
>JAFREE010000198.1:0-37532 GCA_019400425.1 Hymenochaete sp. R1
GAATAATATGACAAAGAAAGAAATAAAGTAAGCGGGTAAGCTTGACTAAGCGTATGAACGGTGTTGAACCGTAACAGTCGCCTTACAACTTTGGCACCTACTCGTCTGCCCTTCAGTCCTCGCAGAATGCTCTTGGGGCTCTCCAACGTCGGTATGACTTACAGACTAAAGTCGTCATTGCCTCTGCACAAGAACTTGAGTCAAAGGAGCGCTTTTTTCATCAAAAACACGCAAAACTCACCGAAGCACTCAGAAATGCTCGTTCCGAGTACCGCCGGGTGTATGCAGCGCTTGACTACTCCAAGGGCCGACTTGGTCTACTAGAAACGGTCATCCAAGACCTCTGTGACGCCCTGACACTGTTCCGAGACCGCAAATATGTCGGAGCAGCTCGAGAGCTGATGGGAGATCTGGCATCTTTGGGATGCCCGGCCGCAAATGTTGGAAAAGCTATTGAAGCCTTTTTTCGACTCATCTTGCGCCATGTGGACCTCAAGTCGATTGGTATCAAACTCCGCAGTCTGGAAGGCTTAAACAGAACCGTCTCTCGTGTCAAAATCGAACGGTTGGTCTGGTCGAACCTCCAGCTAGCCTCGGAGTTGGCAGAAACAGAAAGTGAGTCGAAAGCCTGAAGGATAAAAGCAAATACTCATCAAATTAAAGCTATCACACTCGGAGGTGACGGTACATCGCATAAAGCATTGACTTGGCAGTCTATGCATGTCAACTACCTGGTGCGCAACGAGGAAGGAAACCTCGAGCCCAAATCCCGAAGCCTGGGTGCAACCCAGCTTTTTGACCATCGCTCAGAGACACAGTTTGACGCATTTTTGGACCGCTTGAACAATATAGTCAATGCAGACCGTACAGGACTACTTTCGGCTGCTCGAGAGCCTCTGTCGATGACGAGTCTTGCGCTGAAGCTTGTTGGGACCCATGGGGACCATGCCGAAGACCAAAAGAAGCTCAACAGGCTATTTGGTCGTTGGGCAGCGGAAGCAAAAGATCTGGCAGATGAAGCCAGAGATGGATTTGAAGAACAAGAAGTCGCCCGAACGAGAATTTTTTTGTTTGTTGGTTGCAATGCGCACAAGGCGCTGAATATGGCGAAGGGTGGGGACAGGGAGATGCAAGCGGAGTGGGCAAAGATTGAGGGGGCAACGGCCCCCAAACTCCTTCCTAATCGTGACAACAGGCAGGTTATTGCCAGTGCCAGTGCGCAGTCTGCTGGTACAGAGACGTCCGAGGCCGAGCGATATGCGGTCTCGAACTCATCTGGCGGCGCAACTAAAGCCACCAGCATTGCTGGTAGCCTTTTCAACCATTCAAATGATAAAAAAGGTCACCATTACAAGCTGCGGGACTTTAAGGAGCTGGAGACGGGCATTAGGAAGGACTTTCCAGACGTCTCTAACACCAGGTATATATACCCTTTTGTATTTCTCTTTTTGTTCACTAGTTCAGGGTCTGTGGCTGCGTATATGCGCCAAATTCCTGGTCGCGTCGACGCAGCTGCCAGTGGACTAACCTCTCATCTCATCATCTCTTTCTCTTTTGTACGCTCATCTCTAACGCTTTCTCGTAGGTACATGTCTCATGAGGAAGCCGCGGCAGAGCTTCTGGCTCACCGTGAGCTGTATATCAAATACCTAGAGCAACAGGATATCAAAAAAAATGGGAATAATAACATGGAACTCAACTTACTCGATGCGTTGGAAGACCCCGCAACCCTCACCGAACTCGCCGCCCTCACACTCTACCATGAGGGAATTTCTTTCCCTTTTATGCTGGAAATCCGACGCCGTGAGCAAAAAAAACAGAATGCTCTTGATTTGGGCCCGTTCCATGAAAAACTCAAGGCCCACCTCAAGTCGCTTGAGGCCGACCCAAGCCCCCTGATCGCACCAGACGCAGACCCAGTCAGAGCTTCGCTCATCGGCTTTCCAACCTGGCACAACAAGGCCGCTATCAATGCCATCGAAACCCTACGACCCAAGCTCCCTCATTTGGAAAGGCTTTTGAAAGCCTTCTTGCGCGGCGCGTTACGCAAAGCCGAGTCTTTCACCGAGGAATTCAAAGCCGGCGGCGCAATCGATCGCATGAGCCAAACCGACCGGGATAACATCGTATTCCCGGTCACAAACAATATTAATGAGGGCCAGTTAGGCTCTCTTTGTTCGTTTTTGGCTCATAATATTCTAGGAAATATCGAAACGAATTTTAATTCGTTGCAGATGTACAAAAGGAACGAAACAGCTGGATTTGTAGCAAAATGGGGTGACACGGAAGGGATTCAGGATTATGTAATGGGCGAAGCACGAAGAATAGACGAACTCAAGGTCGACAAAGAGCATAGGAAGGACGCAGCAGAAAGGGCACAGAGGGAAGTCGATGAAATGCGGCAGAAGAAAGACGACCGGAACCAGAAAGACAAGGAACAAGGCGAACGACTGAAGAATCTCCCGTTCATTACCAACCCGGAAGCCCTCAAAATTGCTACATCAGCAACAATAGAGGACCAGCTACGCAAATGGAAGCTAACACAGCCGAATCTAACCACTTCGAAGGGTAATAAAGCTGAAAAGCTACAGAAACTAATGGGTATCTTAAAGTCCGAATTCCCTTCTAATTTCACTCAAATTTCAGACCCTGACCCTTGATTTTTTTAACTTATATTTCAACTTATCCATATCTGCCCTGCATATACTAAATTTTACGACGAGTTACTCATTAAAATTAATTAATATTCACTTTGAAAGTCGAAAGCAAGCTGGCATGTATGCATGTCGTAGCTATGCTTTGTGGGTCCGTTCCACTCAGCCGAATCTCGGAGAATTTTTGCACGCGCGATCTCCGAGATCTTCTCAACCGTTCTTCTCAATTTCAAACGATTCGATTCACCCGATTTAAAGTAAATACATGTTCTTTCGGGGAAGCGGTTTGTCGCGACCTCCCCTACAAGGCCTCGAGGCCAAAATTTCCTTTTTCGATGATCGACACTCTAAATTTCAGTCAGAAACGTTATCGGTCACTTGCGCACCCCCAGACCTAGACCTCTTCAATGTAGCTCAAGATCATGCAATAGGGAGTTTCACAGGAAAATCCAAATAAATATATATGAGCCAATGAGACCTCTATACCCAAAGTAATCTACACCTAAGGCTCTACAAATACGCAAATAAAATAAAGGCGTTTTTGATGGAATCTAGAACGACGTTCTTATTCTTCAAAACTCAAGCATTCAGCGAGCCAGCCAGCCGAGTGTCTCGGCTGCTTGCGCCAATCGAGATCCCAATTTGCCCTTGCGCCACTTCGTACCTCTGCGATAATACGTCCCACGTAGACAAGTCGAAGCGCGATAACTGCAGAGTAACCGTTTTCGACTCTCCTGCCTTGAGCGCGACACTATCGAAACCCTTCAAGTTTCTTGGCGCAGCTGCAGCACTCTTGGGCAATGTAGTGTACAGCTGAGGGATCTACGAAGAGAGTTGTGTCAGACTTTTTCAAGCAGATCGTGCGAGCATACGAACTTCAGTCCCATCGACGGTCCCGTTGTTCTTCAAGGTAAAGGTGACATCAACGACCTTCTCATGAAGCCTATCCCTTCTTTGAGCTCGTTTATTCAATTCACAGGACAAAAGAGAACTGACCATGGGTCGAGAGATTGACCGGCTCCGTTTGGCTGCCGAGAGCCACCCGCAACTGATCCGTTTATTTTCAGGTCCGAATAGTCAAATGTTGTGTAAGATTTTCCAAAGCCAAACTCAAAACGAGGCTCGATCCCAGCCTGATCCGATCAACAAGCGGTTGTCAGTCATAGGCGACGCCAAGGGGACGAGAGAAAATACCTGATCAAAGTGCCTATAATCTACAAAGATACTTTCATCGTAAGGGATTTGAAGGATGGAATCCGTGTAGTCCTCGTAGATGATTTCGGCCGCAAAGTCCTTGATGTCCTTGCCAATTGTGTATGGGAGACGACCGCTAGGGTTTACGTCTCCGAATACGACATCTGCAAGGGCATTGCCTGGATTCTTGTTAGCTAACGAATAAAATGAGGGAACAAGTAAAAGATGGCTCACCGGCTTCTTGTCCGGGTACTCCGGCGAGTACAATCGCGGAAACTGTTCACACAAATGTAAGAAATCACATCCACCTTCGCAGAGAAGAAAGAATTCACCGTTTTCGTTCTCAACCCAAGCTTCCGTTATGATTGGGCCTACGGTGTTAACCACAACGACAGTGTTGTTGTTGACAGATGCAACGGCGTTTACTAGGTCGTCCTATATCCAGATGGAATAAGGGTACCGTAATAACGGCGATCATTCAATAGTTACTTACACCATTGTACCATGCATTCAAATCATTTCTATCTCCTTCATTACCTGTAAATGATCTAATGTTAGAAATGGTTAAGAATCAAAGGTTCGTGTAACCAACCATTGACGATGATATACTGTTCCCCACTGTCCGAAGAAATGAAGACAAATGTAACATCCTTCCCAATTGCGGTGCTCTTCGCAGCATCCAAGTCAGAGTCACTCAGAGAATGTTCAATCGATATTCCACTCGAATTTGAACGAGAAGTGAAAGCATCAAGAGGCTGTGAGTATCGGCGCGATGCCAGTGAGCCAATGCTATAAAAGAAAAATAAATCTCGCTTACCGTAATAAGATACGGGAAGTTGTCGGTACCTGAGCCCCATCCCATACCAAGGGTACCGTCGTCACCACCTCGGTCCGAGTACCTAGAATACACATGGTAAGGAGGTATTAATGAACGCCATATTTTATACTGTGGCTCACGCGTTAGGATCTCCACCTTTTGATGAAGGGCCCGCACCACTACCGATCAATGCGATGGAACTGTGTGATTCCAAAGGTAAGGTGTTCCCGTCATTCTTGAGGAGGACCTGAGATGCTGCACCCATTTGACGAATTAATCTATTGTATATTGTTAGTAAATCTTCTCAAATGCGATAATTTCAACAACTCTTACGTGGCGTGGTCTGCCTGAACATTGATGTGCTCGCCCTCGCTAGTGTTCCAAGCATTGAAGTTCACCGCGGGATAGCTCTGGTCCTGGCCCAAAAGGTACCATGACGCGAGGATACGAGTTGTCATGTCCTGTATCACAATACTTCATATTCGAAGTGTCAAAAAATTTAAGCGTAGACTTACGTCGAGGCGAGATGCAGGAACTTCTCCCTGTTGAATTGCGTCTTGAAGAGTAGGCCCGAACCAGCTAAACCTAGAGTGAACAAGTAAATACAAGATGAATGGGTCAAAGAAACATGAGGCTAGTCCTACGTTGAGTCCGTGTCTTGGAAGGCTTCTCCCGGCATTGTCATCTGTGATTCTCATCAGAAAACAAGATCTAAGATACACCGGTGAGCTCACATCGAGACCGGCATTCGCAGATGGAACGGTCGAACGAGTTGCCCACCAATCTTCGTAAGGTAAAACTTTCAGAACGACTTTTGATCATAGCAGTGCTTACTCACCAGACATAAGGTCTATGGCGCTGAGAGTCAGCAACACTATTTTCGCGAAGATAGTATCGTTAACTTACACCCTTGGAAACCAAATTCGCCCTTAAGAAGTCCGTTGATAGTAGCGTTGTTTTCGCATGCAAAGCTACCGTTAACTAGAACGAGTGTTAGCCTTCGGCCCATTACTGGACATACGAGTCGTAGTCCTCACTTTGATCTATGGAAAATAGATACGGGTCAATCGCTGTCTTGATCAAGGGGCTATATCAAAGTACGTACTGTAACTGCACATAAACGAGGCTACATTAGCCTGAACACTACGCAAGAACTGAGGCATGTGTGAGATAGGCGTCAATCATAGTGCGACAGATGAGCAAGCTCACAGGTAGTGCGTAGATCTCATGCATCTTAATCAAATCAGAAGGGGCATTAGGTTGAAACATCACGAATAAAAGACTTGAATAAACTCACCGCCCTATAGATTTTTTAAAAAAAAAAAGTCAGAGATATAATAAAGTAGATTTCATATGTTACGTACCGATCATCGAGGTTTGATGAGCTCTGATTCCTTGAATGTTCCTGTTCACTGTTAATTACAACAACTTGCATCAGGCTAGTTCCAGGTTAGAATTTGCAAAGCCACTCACTTATTGATGTAATGCTTAGCATTAGCTTGCACGCCAGACTCTTGCATGCCCAGGATAGTCTCATAGGCACCTTCACCGGAAAGGTATGGGTCGCCGCCAAAGCTGAAGGCACAACATCAATTTCACGAGTCATATTAAACAAGAAGACGACGGCTTACCCTTCCCAGGCTCGACCACCTGCTGGAGCACGCATGATATTCCTACAGGTAAATTCAGTATCACATCACAAGACCGTGGGGGTAACTTACATCATGGGCCCAAGACCAACGTGTACACCCTTTCCTTTGAACTCAGCACCGATTGCGGCGCCTCGCTTATGGATGAGGTCACGATTGAATCTACGCAAGGATAAGTCGTAAGCATTGGGTCATTCATTCACGAGACAGCTGAAACGAACGTCGCTGCGGCATTGATAGCTCTGAGGCAAAGCATTAGTACATATACTCGATTCGATGTAACGAAGGCTTACGGTGGGAAGGCAGAGACTTTGTCAGCGTAACGGACACCCAGAGGCGAATCTGTCCAATGTCAATATTCAAAAAAAATCTTAATGCTGGCAACGATGTCTGGCCTTGAGAAACACGTACCTTCGAGACAGAGTCCTGGGAAGTTGATTGATGGAATGGGCTGGATGTTACCCACGCAAGCACCTTTCCGATTTGTCAGCTCTTAAAAGTAAGATATAGACGCCTGCAAACACTCACCCTTCATCCATCCAATGCCTATACGAGAGTTGTGAGAAAGAAAGAAGGTAAATCGGTGGGAAGACACGTACCGGTGACAAGGTTAATCTTATCTGCCATGGATAATTTTGAAAGGTCTGCTCCAGCCTGCAATCGTCGTCAATGCATCTTTGGGACCTCATTTTTTCTGACAGCGTATCTGCTGACCTTAGTATATGCGGTTTGCCATTCGGCCGGAATGTTTGCGACAGCTAGATCTGATTTAGTTACGAATACGGAAGGTACTTTGTTGCACTTACTTTGGCCGGCGACGGAAGACGCGAGGGCTATCGAAACCCCAAACCATGCAAGCTTGCCCATGTCAAGATTTTGGGATTGACAACGTAGGGAAAAGAAAAAAATATATAGGATGTTAAACCACAAGTTCATTCCGCGCACCTTTATACAAAAAATCATAAGATGTTAAAGATGCCCGAGAATAAGTCAGACAAGCGGGTTTTAGGATAAGAGGACGAAGAAAAGCCGGTATCTTCGACGCCCTTCGCGTGGTTCCGAAAATGAATAACTTCGGGTGCTTCGGTGAGCATGAAAAGACATGAAGGTGATTGAATATGCTTCAATGTTTGATCTATTATCGAAATTCGGCAAAGTCCTGGCAAAAGAACGGACAGTCGAAGCCCTAGAAAGCGATCGCCGATGGTAAGCCAGCACGAACGTTTACATCTGAAGATATGTCGTTCATGATCGAAATATTCGATAGATGCCGATCTTGTCATAGATGTTCAGAAATTTTGAGAAGATTCAGTCATGCCGGGGCGAAAGCACGAAAGATCGGGAAATTGAGAAGAAAAGTTGACTTGAAAACGGAACACCGTTAAGAAGTTCATGCAGGGCGGATACTTATCGCATGCTACGGTAGCTTTTGATGTATGACAGACACCAAGACGCATCGTAAACGACGTTGAATTGATATTTTCACAGTACGATTAACATTTGTTATCTTTCCTGGACTATGACCTAGCTACCGTAAGTATGTATTTCAAACAGATGTATGATTAACAATACCGTGCGAAGAAATGATCGTGATCCGCGACGTTCTCCGGGATCCGTCTTCGAAGCATGAGCTCGGCGAATTGACGGCCAGAAAGAATTACGGATATGCTACGTTGTGAGGGCTAGTCTTGCTTCCGCCTATGTCTGAGAGAGGCGCCGGCCGACCAACACCCATAATAGAAATAACATGCACCATGTTGTCGCCTTTGCATTGCGATAAACTCGTCCTCGACACTTTCCTTCCCACAAAAAAGAAAGGATCACAGTCCTTCCTCGGCTCTCAGCTCCCCCCAGCTCGGCATCCCGAAGGTCTTCGGTAAATCTTCCCAGAAGGTCCGTCGGAGCTTCTCGACATCTTGAAAGCATTTTTCCTTGCACCGGTTACAAATCACCACGTCTCGGTCGTCCAGGTATCGCAACGTCTGAGTCATCCAGCGGAGGGGACCTGTGCGAGAGTACCAAGATCGCGAGGCTTGCGAGGACATGCGAGCGAAGGCGTATAAACAGGGATCGGTAACTTGAGCGTTTGCTTCGGCGCCGTTGATGGAGTCGCCTTCACGTCTAAGAAGACATTCGGGGGAGGATCTCCTTTGACCGCAAAACTTCCGAATGTAGTCAAGGATAAAGTCTATACGGCCTTGGTACATGGCCGTGTAGTTCATTAAATCTTGGTGGCTGAGTTGAGATGAAGGCCTCTCAATGCCAGTACGTGACTTAACGTGAAGTTTGGGGTGATTTCCCTTTACCAGCGGTTCAAATGGATACACCGAGAGGAAGTAGAGCGCAGAAGGGATGATGAGTCGCACGTTTGTTTCTCTAGCAAGGTTCAGGACATGCAAGGGATGGACATAGGGGAACGTGAGATCGTCGTCCCTTGCGTCTAAGGAGGTCAAGAGCGCGCGCTCAACCATGGCGTCATGACCCTCGAGGGTATCAGACCAGACTTTGACTAGAGCCTGTACGGCTTGTCTTCTGATATGGGCGATGAAGTACTTGGTGGAGAGGCGTAGCACAGACGCAATATGGAAGAAGTCCTCGATGTCCGAGTACGGGAAGGAGCTGCCACCAGCATTTCACTCAAGAATCAGCGAGGGCCATAGATAAAATGAAACGGAACGCTCACACTCCGTCGTAAATGGACTTCAGAAGATTCGACAGATCAACGGGGTGGTCGTACATCCGAATAATCTCTGTCTTCACTCCATCGTGATCCTCCGTCTCCGATGGCTGAGGGATGGAGAACATGTCCGAAAAGACCTGACTCTGCCTTGCTAGCATCCCACGATGGACTTTGAAGCTGACATTGTTGTCTGCCTGGAGAACAAGGTTCCCGTCTTCGAACCAAGGTTCACCCTGTTCCATAGTTAATCAACAACGGTCGTGGTGGTTATGATAAACAACGGCATGGTCGGTAATTCTTGGCAAAGTGAGCAACGGTGACGACGGCGGAGGGAAGCCCGCGCGAGTTGAAAGAGACGTCGGCTGATCGACGTCCTCAAACGTTTCTCGACATTCTCCGAACGCATTGGAACGTCGTCCTCGTCGTCGAGCTCATTGTTCTCCTTTCTTTCCCTTTGACCCGCTTTCTCAAATGATCAGAAAGTATGTCCTCGGACAACCCAGAGGACTCTCAACATCTAGCAGTCAGCACTCTCCGCAGTAGATTCGAACGTCTCGCGTCGGAAAGTTCTGCTCCACCTTCACCGTCTAAAGCATGTTCTTCGTCTCAGGAAAATATCGGTGGACCTCAACCACTGAGAATCAGAACAGCGTCTTTCAACGAAGCTGCTCCAGGAGGAATCAATAGTGAATCTCTTCATCTAAGGACATCGAGCTCATCATCCGATCTCAAAGTGCCCAGACGTCCACCGCCTCCACCACCTCCTCGCTCTCCGAAGCCCTTCCTGGCTTCCACAGACACTTTCACGCAGTCTCCAAATTCATCCGCTTTATCTCTTCCGAAGACGGCCCTAATATCTAGGAGGCCGCCTCCGATTCCTCCTGCGCAGAGCGAAAGTAATGTTGAACCCGCAAGTGTACCTGCAGGTGGAGTGGCATCGCTGCGTAATAAGTTCGGGTGCGCCTTATCTATTTGTTTTGTGTATATACTTACTTATATACTATGTGCCTAGTGGACCACAACTACCCTCGAAACTACAAGGTAAAGAGACACAACGAATTGTCTCGCACCCCTCTGTACTATCGGGTGCACAGTCTTTGAAAGTGGACGAAGCACCAAGACACGGTCATCGGTTTTCAGTATCAGGTTCCTTTGATATAAACCCAAACCCTTTCGCGCAGATCGACAGCCTTGAAGGTAAATCTGCTATTCCCCCACTTCCTCCCCGAATAGCGAACAGAAACTTCGATTCCGATTCTTCGACTGCCTCATCTCGGACCACGTCTCTGGAAGGAAGCTCGTCATCCACGAGCCCCGAATTGATTCAGAAGCCCCCACCTCCCCCTCTTCCACCTCTGTCACCTACAAAAGGAACAGCTCGTCGGCCCCCTCCTCCACGTCATGGCTCGCTTCCCCTTCATACGCATGAAGACATAACGATTGATATCGAAGCCACAGATTCTTCAAGCGGGACCACTCCCACTTTGCAAGTTCCACCTCCACTCCCTGCTCGACGGAGTCCTCCTATTCGCGCGAATACCTTTAATATCGCTGATCCTCACGACGGCCTTCACACTGCTCCACCTACAATGGAACGCAAGAATGGTGCTAGTAAGCCATTTGCACCGCCGCCCGTTCGGACAATTGCCATCGGAGATAAGTTACCTCCTGCACGTCGGGCTGCATCCGGGGAATCCGACTCTGATGAAGGTGAAGAAGAAGAAGCTTTGAATCTTTTGCCAGATACAACGCGCGCTTCGCGCAGACAACCGCACTTGACAATCCCCCAACTCGCTAAGGCATGTGTACCCGTACCCGCTCATAGCGGATGCATCACCGTGGCTGGATCAAGAGTTGTTGTTGGACATCATCATATCAAGCTCTACGATCTAGCAACCTCAGAACGTTTTCTATTCGATATCGATCTCAAGGAATCAGGATTTGACTGGCGTGGCCGAGACATGAAGATTACAAGCATAGAATTTCGAGGCGCGGAGGATGAAGCAGATAAGGGACGATTCGTTTGGATTGGGACCAAGGACGGGTGTATTTGGGAAGTAGATGCGCATTCCGGAGTCGTGATGGCCTTTCGGTCAGCCATCCACGGTGCATCTGTGACGCACATACTTCGGCATGGCTTAAATATGATCACCATCGATGAACATGGGAAGGTCCTGGTTTTTTCACCGGACCCTACCTCTGGAGGTTGTTCATCAATGCTTACTCTCACAAATCCACGTGTCATTCGGATTCCAGACAAGCAGGGGTTCGCGAAAATTTTGGACGGACAACTGTGGACTTCTGGCGGTCCTGGGACATCGGGAAACAACCAAACGAATGGGTCTGGGGGTAATGTTCGAGGCCCGTTTATCCGCGTTTGCGATGTTCTTTCCCATTCGACAAATATAAAGACTTCGGTACCTTCGGAGCAGACAGGCGCGGTGACTTGCGGAGCGATCATGCCCTCTCAACCTTCAAAGGTGTTCCTTGGCCATGAAGGCGGGTTCATCTCCGTCTGGGAGATGAAAGCAGATGCGCCTGCGCCTGTTTGTTTGGACGTTGTGAAAGTATCTGCTTCGGATGTTCTGAGCCTTGAAGGCGTCCGGAATCGGCTATGGGCTGGGGGAAGGAAGGGTCAGATCAGCGCGTATGACATAGAGCATAAACCATGGGTTGTGACAAATAATTGGAAAGCCCACTCGGATTTGCCGGTGTTAGACTTATTTGTGGACCCATATAGTGTAGAGAAGTGTGGTCAGCTGAGTGTTGTCAGCGTTGGGAGGGATGAGGTAGCCCGGTTCTGGGATGGCTTGCTGGGTATAAATTGGATCGGTAAGTCTTTCTTCATATGTACCTTCCATAGCTCACTCAATTCTCTCGACAGGCTGTGAAATACAGAAGCACGAGTCATCATTCTCAAGCTTCCGCCCTCTTAACGTGCTCATTGCCTCCTGGAATGTCGACGCCGCCAAACCTGATACTCTCAACGGTTGCGAAGCCAACTTTAACTTCCTCGAAGACGTCCTTCACTCCGTTGATTCGCCCGACATCATTGCCTTCGGCTTTCAGGAGCTCATTGACCTTGAATCACGCAAGATGGCAGCTAAAACCGTCTTTCTGGGCGGAAAGAAGAAAACAGCCGACGGGACGATCTCGGAGAAAGTCTCGAGGTCGTATAAGATGTGGCATGACCGGTTGGTGCTCGCTGTGAGGCTTGCGATGCCTCTGGATTGTCCTTATACAGTTGTGCATACAGAAAGCCTTGTGGGGCTATTTTCGTGCATTTTTGTCAAGGCATCTGCAAGGATCGGTTTGAAAGATGTTGCTATTACGACTGTGAAGCGAGGCATCGGTGGGATATACGGAAACAAAGTATGCTTCTTATATTATTTCTTGATTGATTGAAGCTCACGACCATTAGGGTGGAATCGTAGCAAGGTTCGTTGTGGATGATTCGTCCATTTGCTTCATCAATTGCCATCTTGCGGCCGGTCAGAAGCATACGAGAGCTCGTAATGCTGATCTTGCGGGTCTGCTTGAAGAGAAAGAGATTTTTCCCGCATCCTTTTCGAGTTTTGATCCTGTTGAGTATGCTGGAGGTGGTGATGGGTCGATGGTTCTCGATCACGAAATTGTTTTTGTGAGTGCAACACTTGATTTTCCCATTTGAAAGAAAAACTTAAAGAGAGTTTCAGTTGAATGGTGATCTCAACTACCGCATCGACCAGCGCCGCGAGACGACTGTCGCGTCTATACAAGCCGGACAGATTGAATCTCTTCTTGCTGCCGACCAACTTCTCAAAGAAATGCGTTTCAATCGCGGCTTCCGACTGCGTTCATTTGTCGAAGCGCCCATCACGTTCCTCCCAACATACAAATATGACAGACGCTCAGACACATACGACTCATCTGAGAAACGACGAGTTCCAGCATGGTGCGATCGCATCTTGTATCGTACTCGTGATCCTAACCGTGTGCAAAATCTGCATTATAAGCGGTACGAGGCGAACGTGAGCGACCATAGACCGATCTCGGCTGGGTTCATGATCAAGGTGAAGTCAGTGGACCATAACGCGAGGGACGTTGTGAAGTCGCAGGCTGAGTGTCGGTGGCTCGAGGAGCAACTTGAGTTATTGGAGGAAGCGAGGAAGTTCTTTGTTGAACAATCGCTTATGTAACAGTTGTCGCATTTGTAAATTATTGACTTTTGTCCCTCCCATCCACGCCATTCTTTTTTCGCTTGTATCAAAGGCACAATATGGATTTTTAATTACCTCCCTTTTTTTCTTTGGATGTTCCGGATCAGTTATAATTGTAGAAACGCCCTCGATGGATTCTGTCCTTGTTCTTTACTGTGTAATCTATTCATAGAAAAAATGGACTAAGTTTCTCTTTGTAGAAGCGTGGTTTATACCCTAACAAAATAAAGCGCTCTAGTTGTTGTTTTGCTCAGGATACAACAGGGTTGACGATCAATTACAACGGGCCACGCAGGTCCGTCAGTCGTGGTCCACAGGAGCTCATAGTTGCTTCTATCGGGTAGATTTATAAAAAGAATCGCCTGCTCAGCAGGACAAATGCTATTTTAATGCACAACAAGACATGCTTTCTACTTGCTACAGAAAGAGGGGAAAGAAAGTCCAAAGGAAAGTCGTGACGGCGTTCATGGATGGTAACAGTTGTGAGAAAAATGCAAACGAAACGCAATGACTGCAAACTGGTCCATTGAAAACGAACGTCTCGTTCCTTACATGTGTTTCAGATTTAGATCGTAGCAGTGAGAAGCTCGTCAATGTCAGAGGAAGCGAAGAGCTCCGAGACGCTCGACGATGCCTCTGGAGCAGCAGTCGTCGTTGGTACTCCAGTAGCTGCTGCGCTGATAGCATCCACGGCTGTGCTAGAGCTCGCCCGGTTCCCCACGCCCGACGCAGACTCGAAGGCAGACTCGGAGGCGGATAAGCCTGAAGCCGCAGCGAGGGCCGCCGTAGAAGAAACCGCCGACAAAGTAGATGAGGCGGATAACTGAGCGGCTGCATTGGTCTGAGACGCAAGGGGATCTACGTCCGCACCCGAGCCTGAAGGTGCAAAAGAGGCTGAAGCGGAGGCTACGACACCACTGGCGGGTCCAGTTGAAGACGAAGAAATTGCGTCGCCGGGTATGGCTGTAGCTGTATCCGACTCAGCAGAGGAAGTTGCGGAAACTGCGGCGTTCCGCGATGCGCTGGACGATGGAAGCTGCTCGGCGCCGGAACTGGAGGCAGAGTTGGTCTGGGCGGCAGCTGAGTCTCCTTGAGTGACGGTTGTGGTGACGGTAACGGTAGATGCTACAGCACCAGCTCCCAATTCAGTAGCGGAGGCTTGACCATCGACAGGTACAGCGGTACCTAAATTTCCGAATACATAAGGAACATAATTTTCTAACAAGTAAGTGTTACGACTCACCGGAGGCATCTGCTGCGGTGGATGTCGAGGCTAGGGCTGAGTCCGTAGCTGATGCTGATGCAGTTGCAGAAGCGATTTCGGAAGAACCAGCGGCTGTCTGCACTGCTGTGAGAGGGACGTTCGTGGATTGGATATTTCCTATAGCATCTTGGCGCTTGCGGACAAAACCTGAAGGTTGGGCGGATGACGATACAGTTGCGGTGACGCCCACACCCGAGCCAACGGCGGAGCTTTCTTCGCCCGTCCCCGTACTATTTGAGCCACTTCCACCCGTGCTTCCGGTGTTGCCAGTACCATCAGCGCTACCAGAACCACCGGAACCGTTAGTGTTACCAATATCATCTGTGCCGCCGGAACCGTCGCCGCTACCCGTTCCATCCGTGCTACCAGTCCCACCGACTCCCCCCTCGGAGCCATCACTTCCAGAGCCTGCAGCCGTGGACGAAGCGCCTCCCGCGGTTGCTGTGGCGGCACCAGTCCCTCCTGCAGCAGCAGATCCGCTTGCCGAATCAGAATTGGCCCCTCCTGAACCGTCCCCTGTGATTCCACCTGTTGCGCCTGTAGCTTGGATACGAGCGAGGGCGTCATCTTCTGAATCTGTAAGTCAGACAGAATATGTCGATCGATTGTGTCAGTGAATAAGATACAAATTATCTACAAGACGTAGACATACCACAGGTAACAGATGTACCCTTTGAATTGACGAGAGGTAGAGCAAAGCACTGAGTTCCACCAGAGCAATCTGTATCAAGGTGAATCATTTATTCTCAACAACTGGCCGAAGGGCTCACCTTGAGCCTGCCATGCTCCGCCAACACATTGAGCGAACTGCGACCCGACGCAGCCTTGATCACCATCTATAAAGCCAAATGAGTCACAAAGGCCTTTGTGCAGAGACTATTTCACATACCTGTACAAGAATCAGAAGCGCTGGTAGTAGAGAATTGCGCATTAAGTGATTGCGCATCTTGGCCATTACTGAGCAAGTCATCTGCCGACAGTGCGCGAACTTTGAAGTTGGCCGGAGCAGCCACCGAAAAAGCAGACAGCCTTAAGGCGACGAGAAGAGAAAAGACTGCGATCATGCTGTATATGATGCTATGCGAGAAGAGTCGTGAAAAGGAAGTTCGAAAAAAGAGCACCAGGCTCAGAGATCTAAGTGAAGAAAAGAAGAAAAAACGAATGAGCAGTGGGCAACGAGAGAGGGATAGCGGGACAGTGCTAACCAGCTCTATTTCCACAGCTTTTATAGTTCAGTGGCTTCCAATTAGCAGGGTGTGGATACGAGTCATGTAAGCCATTACAAAAGTGTGAAGACAATAAAGCTCGGCAACCGTGCGTCAGAAATTAGCACCCTCGTCGTTTGTTCTCTATCTTTTCATGTTTTGGGGTTCCAGACGAACAAAAAACAAATGGCACGAAAGTGCTAGGCAACAAGCTTGGAGCGTTGTGTTCATTGATACTGTGTGTGTGGCTTGAGGCCAAAGGATAGTGCATGATGAACGTGAACAAAGAATATAAGAATAGCTTTTTCCAAATGTGGAGCTGAGCAACCGTGCGAACGTTACTCTTTATTTGGGAAAATCAAATCACGTGAAAATTCGTGGAAGCTTCAGTCAGCGCTAAGCGATGCATATGATATGACTTCACTTAATACACCACTGACAAACAATCATCCTTTAATTTCTTCGTCCATCAAGTAAACGTACATATAATTTTCGATACCCGGCATGTCACAGAGATTGGACGAAGTAGAAGTGTCCAATGCATTTCATGGCTACCTCAAGTCGTCTCTCACTCAAGCAAGGACCGAACGACTGCTCGATGCTGACTTGCTCAGCAGTGCTGAGGCCGATCTCATGATTACCGGTAAGCATACCGAGCCATAAAATACTTAATTACGTTGAAGCAATGGTCTCGTAGGTCCCGCTCTAGTTTTATATTTCGCTGCTCTACGATGCACGACAAACCCGCCTTCGGTTCCCTTGCCCCATAACACAAGAGGAGGGAAAGCTGATGTTCCCGTGGATTTAACGATTGACAATTGCCCGCGTCCTTTCATTGGATTCATGGATGTATGGTCCCGCGCAGTTCCGCAGATCCAGAATCTCGCACCTGAATATCAACATGATCTTTGCCGTATCATTTGTGGACTAGAACCTCGCACAAGCCCTCTGCACCCCGAACTTAATCGAATCGCAGCAGAGCTGAGAGCTATAGCGATTGAGATCAGCCAACGACGATCTTTCCAAGACAGATATGCTTCAGACCTCCAAGCAGCACTGGACACTGGAAACGGTAATGAGCGGGTGGGTCGAAGAGTTGCAACTTTTCAACCACCACCGATGTACGAAGCATCACCGTCCTCATCTCCGGGCATGATAACTCCTTCTCTTCCACCTCGCTCTCCGCCTGCTTCGCAAGCCGATTTTCTTCAAGCTTCTCTATCACCCACGTCCTCGAGTTTTTCTAGAACCCGCACACCGTCCCCTTCGGGATCTTCTGTTTCAAGCGCCTCCTCTCCCATGTCACCCTCATTTACCGCAGACGCTCCATCAATCCAACTCATCCGAGAAACGCTCTATGCTTGTCTAGCAGACGTTCTATCGCGACACAAGTATATTCGACGGTTACTAAAATCCGATCCACCGCGAGCGTACTTTTCTTCTGTCGCTCTCGCGATTCTCGAGGTTTCTCTCAGCCGCACACACACGTATCCTTCCTCCCACGGAGAAGAAGTAGAAGTGGTCGGCGTTTTAGGCACACATTTAGCTCTTGGGGCATGTCCGCGCCCCTTGCAGCCTTTCATGCGCGAGCTGGGTGCCATAGGAAACGCAGCACGCGCCGCAGAAGAAGAAGACACAGTCCGTGCTTTGGAAGCATTGACTACAGACGCCGGGGCGGAATTGCCGGAACCGCGAATGGATCGCGTGCGGCGGATGCTTGAGAGAGGTGTGGGTAATCAGAGGCGAAGGAGGAGACCATTGGAGGATGCTATCTCGACTACCGACGACGAAGAGGACGGTGGTGACGAGCGTGAGGGCGACAGGGGGCGAAGGAACAGTATAGAAGGGAGGGCGATCGCACTTGCCAACCGTATCAACGCACTCGCCCTCGGAATGACGAAACTGAAGCCGTTCCGTGATCGTCAGGACGAGGTGTTTAAGATCCTATCAGGAATCACATCTTGATGATAGGAAGGAATTTGAGGACAGTCGATGACGGATCATTATTTATGATGATATTTCAAACAGACCTATTGGACTATTAGTAGTGGGTTTCGGCCTCGTTCGGTCTTCCGCTTTTCGCACTTCTTGGATGGGGCTGATTTTGTGTATGCTTTGACAGACTGTTTCAATAGCTTTTAGGATGTATCATATGGACGACGTCTGATTTTTTCCAGACTTATCAAGCTGCGCATCTCCGTAGCTTCGTTTATGCGCTTGGAGCAGGTCCGGGCCGCGAGGGACTCGCAGTCGGACGTTCAAGGTTGCACGTTCAAACTTTGACGAGCGTATTGTCGTCTCCTCTTAATCAAGTCTACATGATGGTTATTTTCAACGCGTGTCTCTGTCTTATGATTTGGCAGAAAACAAACTACAGTGTACATGTGATCAAGTCAGCTTGCTTAAGAGCTGTGACGTGGATTTTCTCGGACCGCTTGAGCTTATGCACAATACCGATCCCGGCGAACCATGAGATAATTGCATGTCAATCATGTTCTCGGGACCCAACACAAACATGCATCTCTCGTACGTTCTTTCTATTAAATGTTTAGCCGTTTTCAGACGACCATCGTCAAAGCATTCAGGAGTCTACGAGAAGAGCACGTACGGGAGCCGACGCGACATGCGAGTAATTTCGCAGTAATAGCGCGCGGTGGCAAATCAGGCGAAGTAAAGCCGTTCATATGTCCGTCCTAACAGACACAGGCCCTTTACCTTTATAAAGACCCACAAAAACATACGTGCTCTCGCCGCCTTTTTCAAGTCTGTAAAACAACTTCTTTGGTATCAACACCCCCTTAGCTATTGTCGATGGCTTTCGTGTCTCTGAGGCTCTTTGCGCTTGTTGCATGCTCTTCGCTCGCTCTGGCGCAGTTATCAGGGAGCGTTGGCCCGACGACGTCCACTGCCGACAAGCAAGCTACGATCTGCAACGTCCTCGACTATGGCGGCTCTGTGGGCTCAAGTGTGAGACCTCCAACTTATCTTTTCCTCGGTCGGCTTTATCTAATCTACGTGTATGCATTTTCATGGATTAAATTTTGCAGGACATCGGACCGGCTATCGGCTCGGCTTTTACTGACTGCGTCCTGAAGCATAGCGGCTCGACACTCTTCGTCCCCGAGGGTAACTATAACATGGAGACATGGCAAACGCTATCGGGTGGAACTAAATGGGCCTTCCAGCTCGACGGTGTCATCTCGAGAGCCAGTAAGTCTCGCACGTATTTTCCCTTGTCTTATTTTGTGTTATTTTGTGAAGATATATGTGTTGACGCGGAAGAATAAGGCACAACTACTGGCAACATGATCGCGATCGAGAACGCAGATGACTTTGAGTTTTTCTCGAGTAATAGTGCTGGCGCAATCCAAGGCCTCGGGTACCAATGCCGGAACGCGGGGTAAGTGGATTGCTCTCGTGTATCTGCCACTGACTATTCACTCATTGACTGAACGACTTATAGACCCCGACTTATTCGGATCGTCACTTCGACGAATTGGTCCATCCATGACCTAATTCTCGTGGACTGTATGCATCTGCTCTCTTCAACCTCTTTCCGAGAGCTAATCCAAGTACCAAGCTCCGGAATTCCATCTTGTAATCCAAGAAGGATCCAACGGTGAAGTCTACAACATGGCTATCCGCGGTGCCAACATTGGAGGATCTGACGGTGTCGACGTTTGGGGTAACTTCTCGCCTCCGTTTATATGCAAGTAACCCACTCATCGGCACTCACTTGAATCTTTATTATCAGGCACCAACTACTGGATCCACGACGTCGAAGTGACGAACCGCGACGAGTGCGTTACCGTCAAGTCGCCCGCGAACAATATCCTCGTTGAGCAAATTTGGTGTAATCAATCTGGCGGCAGCGCCATTGGCTCGCTTGGAACCGGTACTGCTATTGAGGATGTCACATATAATAATGTCTATACAAATGGCGGCAATCAGGTCAGCGGGTGTTGCCTAATGAAATATTAATGCATACATATGCTAACAATATTCTGCAGATTTTCATGATAAAATGTTTGTATATCCGTTGATAAGCTTTTTCGTTGAAAGCCCTAAAACCTTGACGAACTCATGCGATGCTTGTAGCGTGGGGAGGCTCCGGATATGTGCGAAATGTCAACCTTCAGAACTTCCTCTCGCACAACACAGCATATGGTCTTGAGTAGGCTTTGCATCTCTCATCATAACCTATATGAAGTTTGAAATGTCTCCGCTTGCAGTGTGGACCAATACTGGTCGAGTCAGACCCAAGCAGATGGAGACGGCGTCCAGCTCAGTAACATCAACTTCGAAGTACATCCTTCACTCATCCCTCACTTCACGCATCAAACACTAACGTCAACCCTCCCTTTCCCCCAGAACTGGGACGGCGCTGTCGTCGACGGCGTCCAACGCGCCCCCATCCAATTCATCTGCTCCAACTCCGTCCCCTGCACCGACATGACCCTCACCGACGTCCGCCTCTGGTCCAACACCGGCTCCGCCGTCAACAAGTGTCAATCCGCCTTCGGCACGGGCTCGTGCCTCAAATCGGGCACCGTCGAGAACTACAACGTGTTGACGACGACGATCTCGGAGCCGGCGGGGTTCACGTCGCCGCCGACGTTGGACGGGGACTTGTCAAGTGGCTTCGCGACGGATGCGTCTATACCCATACCGTGCGTGCTAGATATTTTCCGGGCTTTCTTGACACTGACCTTTTTTTTCTATTCTCAAAAAAGAACGATTCCTTCGACGTACTACCCGGGCCTCCCACAAATTTCTCCTTTAGCGAAGAATTCTTAATCACGAGTTTTCCCATTGTTCGCATTCTGCTCCCTAGGTGTTCATTACGTTGAAACCCGGGTAGAAGTTTGACGCCTTCAAATCCTTACCTCAAGAGACTTAAAGAGAATTTGTAGGATTGGTGTGTAGTCTGAAATTGTGTTGATAATCTCTTTGAATAAAAAGAGTCATGGATAACAGGCGATTCGAACACCTGACCTTTCGCATGCGAAGCGAACGCTCTACCAACTGAGCTAGATACCCTATTACAGATACCTGTATAAATGGTTCTCACTAAAAAAAATGCTTGCTACGGTCAAGAGAGGAAAGGGTATATAAGGAGTAACTTTAATTGTTAGGATCTTGTACGAAAAATAGACATTTGTTTTATACATCGTAAGCTAGTCCAGGTCCTTCTGCACTTCAATCATAACGGTCATATTCATACCACCTCTCGAGGCCCAATGGCACCTCCCGACGCCCCATGGCCATGCGCCTGCTCAACCATCAACCTCCCATCCGAATCAATCTCCAACCTCCCCGAGCGTCCATACAAATCAAAGCAAAACGAAAGCAAGTAGAAAGTGAAAAGGAAGGAAATGGTCCATTCGATGATAGCGGCGGTGTTCTGTCTAGAGGAGAAGAGGAGGACGCCGAAGGTGATGGCGAGGGCTATTAGGAGAACGGCGAATGCGGTCTTGAAGAGGTAGGAGCGCCGGAGGCGGGAGTAGTGTTTGCCGTAGGCTTTGTTGAGCCATGTGAACTAAACAATAGTTAAGATATTGAGTTAATGAGTTTCGTGTGACCACTTTCCGGGAGAAAAATGAAATGCAAAGTAAATTGATAGAAGCATGCATACCTCAATAATGGTGAAAATGGCGGAGAAAGCGGTCCCAGCGACGAATATGAGGAGGAAAAGACGGTGGAGCTTTTCGAAGCGTTTGGTATCGAATATGGAGAGGAGGATGAGACCGGCGCCTCCGACTGCGGACCAGAAGATGGCAAGGCCGGCCATGACCTTCTCACGCTTGCGCATGTTTGGAAGGAGTCTGGAAAAGAGAGGAGATGGGTTAGAGTCTCAGAGAAGCGCGCATACAGTGAGATTTGTTTCCAAAGAGTGAATGGCTGCTTGCTTCGATTCGTCGAAGCACTCTTGTCGAAGACCTGGTGCTACGACGCCACACCAAGTCCATGAATTCCATCCCACATTCACATACTTCCCAAAAGCCCAAGCCCAAGCGCAAAGAAACCCCCAAAAAACCACAAACTCACCTTCCCTCATGCCTCTGCCATCTCTCCACGCTCAAGCTCACAAAGAACCCGACGCCCGTAAAGCAACACCCAACGATAAACAGCGGTTTCAGAATGTCCGCCGCGACGTCCGAGATGTACGCTATCGTCTGGCCGTCGGACTCGGACACGTAGTGCGGACGGCCCGACGCGAGCCAGGTGATGAGGAGTGCCCAGAGGGTGGCGAACCACATGAAGGCGGCGAGGAAGGGAACGAGGGGGGTTATGCGGAGGGAGAGGGAGCGGCGCGCGGCACCTGCCATGTCTGACGGCGATGGTGACGATGAAGAGGCTGAGGCTGGGGGTGGGGTGGCACTTGCAGTGTTGGTGTGGTATGCTGGAGATGGAGGTAAGGAGAGAAGAAGGTTGGTATTCTCGTGAACGTGAGCGTGGATGTTTTCGTTGTGTGCTGTGCGGGCTGCTGCTGGTTCTGCTGTTACTGCGGAAATCGTCATTGATTACCCGCAGCGTGCATGGTGAGCAAGAAAATCTCTGAAGAGCGACGGAGTGGGAGACCTGGATAGTCGGCAGTCGGAAGTCGTCGGACAACCAAGCTTTGCGCTTACGGAATTCATTGACGTCATCTCAATCAAGATAAACATAGATAAACATATACGTCGACGATCCGCATGTGGCGCGGCTTTCATGTCCACTATAAACTACTACTTTCCAACATCCCAAGATTGTTATTTACATTTCAATCGAGCTACAACATCAGCTATCTTCCGTTAGTGCTACATTCCTGCTTGTGAGTGATAAAGTTGCCATGATGCAAAACAATGCAAAGATCTCCAGCCACCAAATCCCAAATCCATCGTCTTAACCATAACACTTCGTTTCCTCCATGACCTCCCCTCCCCCCTCCCCCTTCGCCAAGCGCTTTAATCTCCATCCACTTGTCATAGCATCCTTATACCTCCTTCACCGAGCATACCCTCCCCGTTTAATTAACCCGTCTCCTTTTTGATTCCCTCGAAGATACCGACTCTGGAGGCGGAGGCGGAGGAAATGTGTACATACTGTAGTTATATACAAGTGGTGGAGGAGGCGGGACTCCTCCGTTCCCAGCTCCTGCAGGCTGAGATTCTGGTTCTCCAGCTATTCCCGCACTCGAATCCCGACCCTGACTCGCCCGGTATCCACGAATCGATTCGCGCTCGCGTCGACCACTGGCAGCGTCCCACACATCATCTCGTTCTTCCAAATCAGAAGGCGTACGATTCCCTTCCGACTCCGCCCTCGTAGTATCCACGAATCCAGAATCGATACTTGCGCTGGCTACGCCTGGGACACCCATAAGAGAATTAATCGTAGAGGACGAAGCAGCGCTCGTATTCGAGTCCGTTCGAAGATGCGATAGCTTCCGGAGCCGCGCGCTCCTCCTTGGCTTCGGTCTTGTCTGGGTATGTGGTTCGCCTCCGGCATGGATCCTAGGTTCCGGAGTGGGTGTTGGAGTGGGTGTCGAGCGAGTCACTGGTGCCTGCACGTGGCTGATGAATGGATGTATTGAGGTTGCGTGAGGGTGGCATGCTTCGATTGAGTCTCCTTCATCTTCTTCGTCCTCTTCACCAGGAAGCGGTGTATCATCCCATTGTGAAAAGTCGACTGCCCTAGTCAGAGCATAGGGTTGTCTCGTCTCAACGAACCATGGTTCCGTAAACGTGTCGTCATCTGAGCTTCTTTCGTCATCGTCCGCAGCTCTCTTTCTGTTGTCTAAAGAACTTGGTCCAGCATCATTTCCAGTATGCGGTTCATGTATGCGCTCAGAGCTGGAGCGTGAAGAGAGCTGCGACTGTCCGCCGGACACGGGACTCTGTGTGCGCTCTGATCCAATCCTAACGCTTGATCCTGTAGAAGGAGTTCGAGGTGACGCGGCAAGTGACCTCGCCTGTGCACCAGTGTCGTATGAAGCAGGATTAGCGTATGACGATGGGTCTTCATAAAACCACCGATTTTCAGAAGTCCTCTGGTTTTCAGGTAAGGTGTCGAAATCAGTAGTCGAGGAAGACCCAGATCCACGAACAGACACCCGGGCAGCGTCCGAAAAGCTATCTCTCGTATCAGTCGTTGTTCGTCCTTGAAATTCTGCCTCGCTCGCTGTCAGCGGTGACTGTCGATAAGCCTGTAAGAGAAGTGGTGTCTGTTCTTGCGCTTCAATCAATCGAACCGACGGGTATCCCGATGATCCGGCACGTCCGTGAGACGGATTAGCGAGTCCTTCGCGAGAGACGGCTGAAACGACATTTGATACGTGGTGAGAGCGTCTATTGCTGACTTGTCGGTGAACGTCATCGTGAACAGGTTCTGAGTTTCCAACATGTAGGTTGTTGCGATCTAACGCTTCCTGTTCTTCCTCGTTCATTTGGTTAAGGTGTATGCGGTAATGTCGGCGCATGTTGCTTAGAACATTGAAGTCGCTTTCGCAAGTCGGATGCGGGCATTTATATGCTGGTCGATATAAAAACGTCAGTATGCTGATTGTGACTGGGGTCGCATGTCACAAAAATGGGGACGCGGATGATGATGAAATAAATTTTAAAAAAAGGAAAAAAAAGGTGAGCTGAGAAGCTCGATCAGCGTCCCTACATGACACAAAGCATGAACGATGATCAACGTCAATCCTTTCCCGCTTGCTCGCAGGTGAAACAACAAGTGCATGATATGTCCAGCTCGCATGACAGGGAATGTCAAATGATGTAGCGGGAGATGAGGAAAAAAGAATAAATCAGAGCGCAAGTCGAGGTATGATTGTATAAAAGCTCCTTTTTGAAAAATATGAAACCGGTTTACTTACGTCTAACACCGGTGTGAGTGTTCATATGTATGCCTGGGAATCACGAGTAAGTTTCGATACTTGATATCAGTTTTGAAAAAAAAGGAAACTCACGAAGGCTCGATGGTCGATTAAATTGTTTCGCGCACACGGAGCACACATGCCGTCTGTAACCTTCCGCTCCACTGTCTGATCTTTCCGCTTCTGTTAGGTCTCCCTGCTGCGCATTAGCATCAGTCTCTGAGTGACTCGAGCTAGCTATATTTCTAGGGCCCGTGTACGTTGGCCCACGCGCGTTTGAGGTGGTCCGATTATAGAAAAGCGAAGATGACGAAGGCGGTGGCTGAGAAGGATTGGGATGTGCTAGTGGTCTGGTACCATATTGCAAGCCGTACACAGGGGTGACAATTGCATGATGATGCAGGTCACTCTGTACGCGCGTAGAATGAAGGTGGTTTGGTAATGGATAGGGATGTGGTTGCGAGAGATTGTCCGCGGTCGGAAACTCTGAGTAGTAATTTGTCGATGAAATATGACGAGCGTGAGTCCGCTGGGATGAGGAGGTATGTACATCAATACGAGGGGTATGCTGAAAGTGATTGTAAGTCAAAGTTGGATCTCGGTGGACAATAAGTGTCGACGCCCGCGAGTGCTCCCGAGGATCACTGGTACTGTGTGGTTGCCGCCTCTCATACTGTACCGCCGGAGGGTTCTGTCGTTGTAGACGATCAAAGATCTCTTCCGGGTAAAGCTCATTCACGCTGGGGAGGCGCGACTGCATGGCTGAGAGCAGGGCCGGAGGACGGGGGGATGGTAGTGGTCTGAAGTCAAGAGAGTGTGGCTAACTGGCTTGATAGAAATAGAGAATATAGTGGGGGTGCCTGGATCGCCGCAACGGAGTCAATAGACGCGCGTGGCAAAACGTCGATCATGTTTCTCTGTATGGTCTTCTCTTCGCCATTCTCGACAACCTCCATTCTTTCCCGAGCGCCACCACAATATTAATATACATTGAACTCATGGTCCTCTGGCGTGGTCAAAACGGTAAAGTATTTAATGAAATGCATGGATCCTCGCTTGCCCATTGAATTTGCGGCGTTCTCGAGGATATGGGCTCCAAAATGCGCGTACCATGCTTTCCAATTTTCTAAAGCTCGGAACAATCGCTTGGAGCATGCTATGCTGTTACGGCAAGGAAAGCGAGGTCGGGGCTCAATGGATTCCGTTGCAAGTGTACGAAGATCCGTCCAGTGCCGCAACCGCTGCCCTTTTCCAACTTCAAAAGATATCTTGAGGCGCACAGTAATGAAGACGCAATTTTTCTTATATTCCTACTTCTCAACCTACGATTCAATTGCGTGAGTACTGAATGAACTGGAGCAAGAGTTGGAAAGAGTTACGGATGTCAAGAGCAGTGCATCTGGTGCTTCTTTATGTCTTTTATTAGTCCACGCTAAATTATCGAGGAAGCTTGACTCTGTGTGGCTGGCTCGTTAACTGTACCCCCGAGAAGCGCGAGTCGCCTTCCGGAAGTTCTACACAGCTTGATGGGTTCCTTCGGACGTATAAAAATGCATTTCTCCTCAGATATAATAGGTACCATGCGAGAAGTAGAAGACTCGTACTTTGGTGAGTAATATAAAACTTGGAAAGTGGAATGCCTTATGCACAAATACCCAAAAGACACAAAAAAACAGTCCCGAAATATCTATAATAATACGGAATACTGCCTCCCATAAAGTTACACCTATCGAGAGGCGAGGAATGTCAATATGTGAGTAAGCGTGGCCTTCAAAATGAAAGAGCTACTTTCAGCTAGCCGAGAACTCCGAGAGTTTCGGACCCTCAACGGCGACTCGCGCGTGTTCTGTTCTTCATTCTGCTGCACTGCGCAGTGCGCGACTTCGACTCGAACGTCCTCATCTTCCTCCTCGTTGTCGAGCACCCCCGGCATGATAATCTCACAATGAAGCACTTACCATCAAATTTAACTTCGACTTTCGTGCTGCGTCGGATCGTTCTCCTGCTCATCGTTGCATCTTGCTATTCACTCCTCGTATCTGGCGAAGCTGTGAACCCATCGCGTGCCAGTGCCGGTCCTCCACCTCTCGTCGTCCAGAATGAGGCGCATACCCATTCTCCTGCAGAGCAGCATATCGCCAAAGACAACTCGCCATTACTCAGCATCTCAAACATAAACACCTTCTTCTCCTCAATCCGCGCAATCTTGGTCGCGATGTTTCCTCCTCTGGCGATAGCCCTCAAGGGCCTATACTACGCCCTCTACTCCCCTCTCAAACTCTGCGCGCTCGTTTCCTCCAACATCATCCACTACGCCCTATTCGTCCCCCTCAAATTCACCTTCGTCGCCCTCCCAATATACGCCCTCAAGCCCATCGCCATCCTCCTCGAACCCGTCCGCCTCGCCCTCGTCATCCTCCTCACGCCCATCACCGCCCCCTTCATCCTCGCCTTCCTCATGCTCCGTTTCCTATACTACGTGTACGTCGTCCTCGCCGCCGCCGTCATCGTCGGCGCCGCGTTGGGGGCCAGCGGTCACTTTGGGGGCGTGTTCGTTCTGGATTGGGTGGCGGGGATCAACATTAATGTAAACACGAATACAGTCACGGTGCGCGACGCGCGAGCGGCAACGCAGGAGGCTGTCATTGGTGGTCCAGACCCTTTGAATAACAGGGATCTGCTGGAAGTCAAAGATGAAGAGGAATTCATCGAGCCAAAGGACACGATCGCTGATTCTCTTGTCGAGAAGCGTTCTGCGGCTGAGTCGTCGAGCGAGAGTAGTAATTGGTCGGAGGTTGGGGAGGAGGGCGGGATGGGAATTGGAATTGGGCTGCGGAGGAGGGAGAGGTCGGTGAAGATGGAAGGCGCAGAAGGTGACTGAACCGGCGTGTGTACAGATCTTTGAGCCAAGCGCACGATGCATTCTGAATTTTGGGTAGGACTTGGAGTTTGAGGTCAAGCTTGCAGAAAAAGGGCGGTGCAGTTGCTGAAAATATACAATATGATCGTCCGTGCTCCGAAGTTTTCCATTCGCCATGTCGAACTTGCAATTGTGATGCAGTGTAATTGTAAAATGTTGAACTTCATATTAAATGTTCTGAGCATAAGGCCCTTTAAACTATGCAGCTAATAGTCCGAAGCCGAAACCATCGTCGAATACGTAGGAATGTCGTAAGAGGGAAAGTCCGTCAATGAAGAACGAAAAAGATATCGAAGCGATTCATTGAATAAGAATCGCAAGCAAAAGGTCCGTCGAAGTGGGGTAATGCCAGTAAAAAAAAAAAGCTCATCAAAATCGTGGCAAAGCGAAAGCAAAAGGGCGAGAAGATAGAAGACGAAGGGGGGTGCCAGTGGTTTAATTAAGAAGGGTCGGGGTGAATGTCTCAGATGTGACGCAAAAGTTACTGAGTGCGTTCTTCAGGCAGGGTCCTCTAGCAGGTCCACGAACCCTATGCAAGACAAAATACGATCAGCTGCTATTCCTCATGACAAACAGACAAGACAAGACCAAACAACTCACGTCCTTCGTGCCCGGTGCAAACTGTTCCTTATACCACGGCTGCCAACCCACACAGTCCGCAACAGTGACGAAGCTGTATCCTTTACCCTGCAGCTGCTGTATCGCATAAGGGAGCACGTCGCGCGCCGTCGACTCCTCCGTCTCGTGGTTGAGGGCCAAAAGCGTGTTCGGACGCTGGTTGGCAACGGACTGGTACGCCTGCTTACTCTGATCGGCAGACGCGCCCGAAGAGTCACCCGAGTCAAAGTCCCAGAGAGCGATTTGCTGGCCGCGGATAGCGGAAGCCTGTCGGACGAGGTCGTTATAGTTACCGTAAGGAGGACGCATCCAGGCTGGCGTTGCACCGAGGATGCGAGTCATGGCGAGCTCGACTTTCCACATTTCGTCGTGAACTGGAGTGTAGGTGGGTTTGGATCAGTCAACCGTAGGGCGGAATGTGTTTAGATAGACAACGCACTTTGATCCCAGGATAGGGTAGTCAGATCGGCGTGGGACCACGTATGGCTACCAACAAGATGCCCTTGCTGGTAGACGTACTTGAGGTTGTTCATGATCTCATCGTCATAGATACAACCGTCTGCGAAATGTTGAGGCTCGAGAGATGTTCAATCTCCATAGCGAAAAAAACAATGCGTACAATTGTTACCGTTGACGAAGAAAGTACCCTTCACGCCGTTAGCATTGAGCAAGTCGACGATTTCTGATAGACGATCAGTTCATGACGATCTTCACTTCGAAAGGAAGATTCTACATACCACGTTCGTAGATCCACGGACCATCGTCGAACGTGAGGGCGATCTGAAAGTCTTGGACGTAAATCAAATGTTCAAATCGCGCGATCCTTTTTTAAAAGGCATACCGTGTTGGGCTAAATGGAAGATCGTCAGACATTGGACACAAGAGTGAGAAATGAAACAAAATACCTGAGTACATTGGCTGTATACGTTGGCCAATCCCTGTCTGCGAAGGAGCTCGATCTCTGGCTCTGTTGTGTTTCCGGGGACCGGAGAGGAGAAGACCGCCTGGGTGGCGGCGAGAACTGCAAGGAGGGAGCTGACACGAGAGAACATTGTGAGTGTCGGAGGAGAAAAGGTTTGTTGAAGGAAAGTACGGGGTTGATGAGGAGGAGGGTGATGGGATTGAGGCCTTACAGGCAAAGAGGATTCAGGACAGAAGACCTGAGGAACGTTTCCTTGCTCTCCATGTTGGAATATATATACCTTTTCGCCCCACCCATCCACGCTAGACCATTTACGAATGCAAATCAGGGATGCGAAGAGAATTCGAAAGGGATCCACATGAAATTCTAGCGAGCAATGCAGGCTTGTTTCAGTTTGTCCTGTCCGGTACCCAAATCCAGCAACTCACCCCAGTCACCCCCCGCCATCCCCGCGCCGTCCTACGCCGACATACGCGAACGAGCGCCCAAGAAAGCGAGCAACAGTCACGAGGCCGTTTTGCTTGGCTACCTCGGTCCTTCCCTTGCCTTTTCCAGGCACCATTCTAAGACTGACGCCCCGCATTCAAGGCGCATTCGACGGCGTTCATCGTCCGCCTCCTTCAATTTAGTCTTCTTTGGGAACCGCGCTCGCACCAGACTGCGACGTTCGGTATTGACCGGGATCCGATGAAGAGATCTACAAAAGAATATAAACATATAAACAATGGACACTCCATCGAAAGGTGGCGGCCTTCGTACCTCAACTGGTTGGCTTGGCCGGCATTTTGGTCAGCTTGTGGCACTCGGTGCGAGCGTCTCTTGGACTGGATCAGGTTTGCACAAGGGTTGCAGTGCGTCTTCGTCCAGTATTACATTGAGTCGTAAGCGTAAGTAGCCACGGAAACCATTATTTCGCCGTAAACTTTTTGATGGTGCGATGCATCCCGATGCCCGATGCTCCGATGCTGAGCCAACCAATTCTCCGGGCACTTGAGAAGAGTAAGAAAGGACTTCGGCACGATATCACCGTCACCGTCGACGTCGAATTGGGTGAACAAAGGTCCGTGTGTATAGTTCAGACTGTACGTACAGTGCTCTCTTGGTATCGATGGCGACTGTGAGACATATATGGATATTGATTGGCAAGTGAACAGTCTTCTTGCTAAGTTATACAGGCGAGTTCAAGATGCGCCTGGTAAGTCATCCAGCGCCAATTAGCTTTTTCCAAAATGTTTTACAGGCCCCAGTTGTGAATGCCACACACACACAATACACCTGATCAAGACAAGCCGTGAGTGACGATGCATTACGTTGTGAGGATCAGGAACGCTGCAAGTTCGCAGCTTCGAAACGACCATCCTTTCTGACGAAGAACATCAAGAAGAGAAGAAGGAAGCAAGTCGGTCAGAGAGACAAGACAGGACAGGATTGCCTGGAATGGGATGAAGAGAATGTGGGATCTAGCCATCTGAGCCAATGCATCCGGTCAACCATTGCTTGCCGAGTACCGACGCCGACAACGCGATCACGTGTTTAAAACGCGTGTCTGTATCGGTAGTCGACGGAATTGACCAAACATGACCCGCTTCCGCCACCATACATCATGTACGGACGCGCTGCTCATCTCTTTGCTAGCTTTCTATATCAAACTTGTGGTTGGAGGAGAGCTCTTTTATCGTACATAACTCTTTTATAGCAAGACTTCAAAACCGTCAAGCCACCGAAGATGGTAAATGTTGCCGCAGGTCCAGCCTGACCATTCCGGTTTGTCTTCACATGAGGATTCAGCCTGAAAAAGTCGCCAAACGTTATTACAAATATGAAAAACTCTCGCCGAAAAGCCCAAGACATGAATAGGTAGCATTTTTAGTAGTTAAGCCATATCAGTCCTCGTCTTTTTCTAAGAGCATCTGTGCAAGGTGAAACGAAGATACCTTCATCTTCCCCTTCTCTTATTCCCATCCTCTCTCTCTCGAGTCATCACTGAACACTCTAATATAATATGCGATCGAGCGGTTCGAAGAAATTAACAAATGACGCGCCTCCAAAACCAAAGCGCCGGCGAAACAACAACCCATGTCAAGGATGTAAAACTCGCAAAAAAGCGGTACGTTACATATCCGTCTTTCTATACTCCTACTGAAGGAACGTCTGCAATATAGTGCGTCATGGAACAAGGCTCGCCATGTAACGAGTGTAAACGCAAAAGCGAACCGTGTGTCATTGCATCGAAGTTTGTGAGTAAACGACAACGATAGATGCGTAGCATTGGCTCACATGCTACGTCGCAGAAATTCGTAATGGTCAACGTAGGGAGGGAATGCGCTAGTTACAGTGCAGAGATCACTGGATGAAAGACGAAGAGCAGATCGGTATTTTGTCCGCCTGTTTGATCCCGTCAATATTTGCCTGACGTTGCTGCCTAGTTCAGAACTCGACTCACTACGTTTCTTCCGACCCTCCCATTCAAGGTATCGCGAAGGCTTGCTACGGATCGTGGTGTTGTCATGTTGTACGAAAAGCGTGTAAAACCCGGATAGATTACGTTTATATTCTCAAAAATGGATGTACAGAATAAATAGAAATACATATATACTTAGTCTCAACAGCAAGTCGATAGCAGTGCGAAAGCATGGGGACAGCAGATCATTGTACAAAAAACATCGAACAAAGGGAGGAAGAGGTATCGCATTGTGGAACGGGATTTCAAAATAAAGGCGAATCAGAACACTAATAAATAATCAAAGTATTCGGTTTCGGGGGTCAACGCTGGGGAAGGGAAGGGATAATGAAGACAAGGAAAGTATAAGAGATATGTAGGTGCCCAGCACGTGTACATATCTAGACAATGAAGAAGGCCACAGTACCGGCAATGAGCGCAGCTCCAAAGCCGGCGTGAGCCGAAATCGCTGAGTTATCCTGAGCCACTCCTACTGTTCCCTGAATATGTGGTTAGCGATTCATCGCATGAGCGCGAGACAAGTTTAAATCGTACTCACAATGTCGGTGGTGGACTTGAAGGTCGAGCCTGGATTTGACTCGATGGCAGCAGCCACAGGGTGCTCGGTGGATGACAATGACAGTGAGGTGGACGTGACAGCAGGAGCCACGAGGGACTCGGAAGTGGTGGTCGAGCCTGCGACCTGCACCTCGTAGACGTGCAACTTCGGCCGGATGGCAATTTGAGGGGCCGCGTTCGCTGATAATCAAAATTAGAGTCACATTAAGACCACAGAAAATTTGACGTGGCTCACCGATGGAAGCCAGTCCGATCAGCGAAGCGGAGATTGCAAGGAAAACAGAGGGACGGGAGAAATGCATGTTGAGGAAACGGTCTAAATTGATGGAGAGGGTTACGAAGGAGTGGAAGGTGTAGAGTCGAAAGGCTCTGAAGTTGCGGGACGCAAACAACTGGTGGAGAGGAAGGAAATCAAAAACTGGGGTTTCGCGGGGATGACAGGTTGGTTTTATAAGGCAACGAGAAGCTTCACTCAAGCAAATACCCAGGACCTAGCATAGCTGTGGCTTAGATAGATTGTGGCTTACGAGTCTATGCGCAAGTGGGAAGGATAGCAGAGGGGTCGTCACAGAATGCGAGCTGGACACAAGTTTTATAACTGGACTTTACAAGGCGAAAACTTCCTGGGAAAGAGCGGTCTAGGGTAAGAAGCCCACGTTGTCGTACTGGTAGACGAGTTTGTATTTTTGCGGTAGCGAGGGAACGAGGCATTGCATTTAGCGATTAGTTGCCCTATTCTTTCAAAGGTCCGTCCCGTATAAGCAGGAACTCGCACGCAACGGCGCTCGTCATTGTATTTTGGGATTACTTGTGCATGCAGAGCCAGGGTTTTCGCAGTTGGTAACTTCGTTGGCCCGAGTGTACTGCGTCGACTACAAAATGAATTGTTGATGCGTGAAGAGACGTTTTTCATTGACGACAAAGGGTTTGTACAATGACTAACACGTAATTTCCCATTTATGGCCGGTGTTGTTCTTGCGGGCGTGATAATCAGCAAGCCACGTTTTTAAACAAAGGTTAACCTCATTGCCAACCTTGTCGATGAGCGTGTCCGGGAAATCTGGGACAACGATGGCAGGAACAACGTATCCGAGGTTAAAGTCTAATCAGTATGTGCGGGACTTACGAGGCGCATTTTATATTTAGCTTACCATTAGCGCAACCTGGCTGATCTGGCTCGAGCCAGTTCCAGCTACTTCGTCAAAGTAATTTCTCCGCTGAAGGTCACTTTGGAGGGCAATTTCGCTTTCAAGAAAAGAGTTCAAATTGAAGATTGTGGCAAGAAAGACGCGGTACTTCTGGTGCAAGACTGGAAGGGGAAGCGCCGCAAGGAATTTGCAGCATGAGAATGTCGTTCATAATCATCGGACCTCCTTTCCATTAGTAGCACCGACATGACAGCTATGGCAGAGAGCTGTCGAGGCTCGCATCCTTGGAAGTTTAATGAAAGAAAGACCATACTCGCAGCTGAAAAAGAGGGCCCGAGAAAACCTCCGACACAGTCCAGAGTTATTCATCCACATCGACAATCACTGACTGGCAAAGAAGTTGATGTACCAAATCCGTTCAGCAGCACTACGACATCATAGTCCAATATGAACAGAGACCTCTATGTTGTTGAGAGACGCGAAGGCAAGGTAAGGCAAGGTAAGGTTCACGAAAAGAAAACAGCAGGAAAGCATCGTTCGAGTTTTCACAAACCAGTTGAGCTTAGGGCTGGTTCTTTACTCACGTGAGAATTCGTTTTTTTTTTTTTTTAAACAATTTATATAGCGCTTCAATCTACCGACGAGTGCGCATAAAATACATGAGCGAAGTGGCAATGGGACGTATAAGCAAAGAGGTTAGGACCGGGTTGAATACCGGAGCCCGAAGAAGGCAATCCGCCGAAAGTCGGGGAAGGGGAAAAGACAAATCAAGGTGGACGGGTGAGGGAGCAAAGGGGAAAATCTTTGGAAAAGGCGCCAGATCGACGAAGAAAAGAAGTAAAGATGAAGAGACCCTTTTTAGGGGGCCGAAGAAAAATATCAGAAATATGAGGAAGTTTAAAATGTTTAGTAAGGGGACAGTCATGCAGGAGATGTTTGCGTGTTTGGATGGGGGCTCCACATGCACATTTGATAGGTTCGGGAATATTAAAGCGGTTGTAGTAGTGACCAAAATGACCGTGACCAACGATCATTTGGATAGTGCGGGTTTGGAACTTCCGAGGGACAGATCGCTCAAAGAAGTGTTGGTTAGGTTTCGGTTTGGGGGGCAAAGCAAGAGCCTCGCGCGATAGGGAGGAACGAGTGCAATAAGTAGCCCAAAGCATACGCCACTCCCTTACGAGGTTATGCGCCTGTTTGGTCTTGAAATGTGCAGCGGTGGAGGGGGACCCAAGAGAGGGGAGTGCAGACGCTCGCTTGGCAAGACGGTCAACAACCTCATTGAGCAAAATTCCTTTATGAGCTGGGACCCAGTGAAGGTGAAGAGTGAATGGGTGGGTAAGAAAAAGAGAAGAAAGTGAATGGTGGAAAATAAGAGACGCAGATTGAGAAGAGTGAGGAGAAGAAGAAAGAATAGTAGAAAGTGCCGCCTGGCTATCAGCGAAAAAATGAATAGAGGAAATAGGTTGAGAAACAGAGGATAGGAAATCAGAGATAAGAAGAGAGGCACCCACAAGGGCAAAGAGTTCTGCATCATAGGCAACAGTACGCTTGCCGAGGCCCCATGAGCGTTCGAGTTGGTTTCGATTAGGATGGTGTAGGAGGGCAGCAGCGCCCGCACGGCCCTTGGAATAGGAACCGTCGGTGAAGATAGTGATAGAGGATGGGTCGGAGGTGGTTGTGTCGATGATAGAGGAGTGATTGAGTTGTTTTGAGAAGGAGGGTGGGATGACGGGAAAAGGTGTGTTAAAGGTAAGGTGGGGATCCAGACGTTCAGAATGAGGGGGTATGCGAGAGATGAGGTATTGAAAGGGGTCGTGAGGAGGGTGATGAGAGGGAGGGATGGTAAGGTGTACTCTAGTGGGAGGGAGGGAAAATTTGTATGAAGATGGCGGGTGAGCAAGTGGGGAGTGAAAAGGAATACGACATAAGCGAAGAGCGGAATTGTCGGAAAGCTTTTTAAGACGTAAAGAAATTGGAACAATAGAGAAAATATGGTGAAGAGGGGGGGAAGGTGAAGTTCGAAATGCACCTGTAAGTTGTGTAAGGGCGCGATTCTGGAATTTTTGAAGGGGGGATAAAAGAGATTTTTGACGATGCCCTGTATAGTAGACAGGGGATCCCCAAAGAAGAACAGGAAGGACGCAGGCGATATAAAGAATGCGAAGAAGATTAAGAGGGAGACCATGATGAGAGTTAGAATGAAGAATGCGAAGAGAAACAAGGGTGCCGGAAGCTTTGTTAACCATTTTTTCAATATGAGACAAAAAAGAGAGAGAAGAATCAAAGTAAATGCCAAGCCAGCGCATGGTAGGCTGTGGAATGACTGGATTATCAGAAGATGGGAAGTTAGGATAAAAAGGGGTATTGAGAAAGGGGCGAGAGGATCTACGAAGGGAAAAAATTTTGAAGTCATCCTTGCCTTCGTCAAGGTCAAGGCCAATATCCTGGAAGTGTTGGCGCATTTCAGTGCGCAAAGCGACAAGGTTGTAGAGAGGTTCGCGTGGGTCAACGATGCCTTCAGTGAGAAGGTGATCGTCAACATATGCAAGGATGTTTTGGGAGGGTGCGCGTGAGACCGCTCTGAAAACTGTGGAGGAGTAGATGATGGAGAGTATTGGTGATAAGGGTGAGCCCTGTGGCGTGCCGATGTTTAGGATCTGGAAAGACGATGTCGGGAGGAAGGTAAATGCAACTTGGCGTTGCGAGAGGAAGGATAGGACCCAGTCCGCAAGGGAGCGAGGGAAACCTAGGAGAAGGAGTACATGACGAAGGCGGTGATGCTGGATATTATCAAAGAAGCCTTTGATGTCGACAGCAAGCGCTGCGGTGTCCATCTTGTTATGATGGTTATGCCTGACGGTGTTGGTGAAGGTAAGGGCAGCATCAGTAACAGATGAACAGGGGCGTCCACCAAACTGTCGGAAGTCAACGAGGTTGAAACGATTGACGTCGTCAGCCATGCGCTTAGCAACGAGTTTCTCCATGAGTTTCCCCATGGTTTCGAGCAAAGCGATGGGACGGTAGGAGCGTGGTTGGGAATAGTCCTTTTTGTTGGGTTTGGGAATAACACATATGAAAGAAGTTTTGAAAGTAGATGGGAAATGCGAAAGACGTAAAGAAGAATTAAAGAGATGGAGGAGAAGGTGAGAGCAAAGTGGAAATGCCCATTTAATCAGGCGGTAAGAAATATTAGAAATTCCCGGTGCAGAAGTGTTTGAGGTTTTAGCAAGAACATTTGAAAGTTCATCGAGAGAGAAAGGTGAAAAGGTGCGAGAAGGAAGAGGAGGTGGGTCAGATGAAAGGGTCGACCGGCAAAGCGGGCGACCTGGAGGAAAGAAAGTTTGGCGAAGAAGAATGGCGTGGTCTTGTGGGGAATGAGCCCACTGACCATTAGAAAGAAGGGGGGGAAGAGCAGGAGAGCGACGACCCTGGGCCCACTTTGCCTTGCGGAAAATGGAATCTGGGTGAGCATCAAAACATAAGTCATCGTAGAATTTTCGCTTGACGTGGGTGGTGAGGTTATGAAAAGCACGCTTATCCGCTCTGGATGGAGAGGGGATAGAGCGTAGTTTATGAAGGGCAGCAACGCATTCTGCGTTCCACCACAGGTTATGTGGACGGTTAGGAGAGAGAGGTTTAGGGGGGTGGAATGTAGCTACGGATGCGCAGGAAAAGGCTTTGAGAATGGACGAAGCAAAACTATCAAGCTCAGTGTCAGAGTCAATAGGGGTTGTGGTAATATGGCTAATGGCGTGCCAAAGGCCTCGACCCATTTGTCACATAGACTAGGGTCGATGACAAAAGGACGAAGTTGTGGGGGGGTGATATCCGGTGAGAAGGAGATATCAAGAGTAAATGATAAGTAAGCATGATCCGAGCATAGAGCACGATCAAAGATGGCAGTCCAGTAGGGAACGAAATCGTAAATGAAAAGATTGGAAGAGATGAACGTGAGGTCAAGCGTAGATTGGTAGCGTGGTGCAAAATACGTGGGAGTATTTGGCTTGTTTATTAAAGTGAGAGAATTGGCAGTGACTGTATCATGAAAGATACGAGCCTGGGCCGAGGTAGAGTGCGGGGGTTGGAGGGACCACATCGGGTGATGGAGATTGAAATCCCCAGTGACAATGAGATTGTCATACTGAGCGATTGGAAGATTGTCAAAGGAATGAACAAAGTCTTCCTCATGTCCTGGTTGGTTGTACGCAGCCAAGATGGAGAAGGACGGGGTGGATCGGGAGGTTAGGCCAAGTGTTAGAATCACGACTTCTAAATGATCGATGACTAAGCGATCACTTACTTTGCAAAGCTACTGCCCTTTAGCTTTTGGTAATATTTATTTGTAAAGTAGAGAGAGAGGATCCTACTTGCTACCAGAGC
>JAFREE010000199.1:0-36991 GCA_019400425.1 Hymenochaete sp. R1
TTCTCAAGGCCAATGGAAAGCGTCGTGCATGGCGCTGAGCCTCTTCTAGTTACTGAAGTGAGCTAGAATGGTCGCAAGTTAGGGTTTGCCCTTGGTTTGTCTCTACTCGTGTCTGTACCTTTCGGTTTCTTTCCATCATCTTCTTGCTTCCGAGTCCCTTGATTTTCTTCCTTCGTCTTCTTTGCTTGTCGTCAATTTCCTTTACCGTTCAAAGCGGCTCGCTCTAGCTGCCCAATGACTCTGTACGCCTTCCTCTATGGCCATCGTTTGTTCCTTTGGTTTTATTCTGCCTCCGATCCTTTCGTCTTCTCCCCGTTTAATCCTTGCTTCCAACCATTCTTGACGTCCCTTCCATCTTACCCTTCGACTTGCTTTCCCCTTTCTTTGATACTTTGTTTGCTTTCTTCTCTGCTCTCGAGTTCTCGTTGCTATCCCCATGCTTTCTCTTGCCATCCATTGCTATTCTCCTTCGTTACCCATTCCTCCTTTACATACCACTCTACTCCAAATACCCTAATTTCTTATACCCTAATTGCCTTCATTCGCTTCCTTCGACCTTCTTTTTATTTGAATTTGTTTCTCTTCTGAATTCTTCGTCTTTCTCTTCTCCATTTCATCGTCTTGGGTTTTCTTGCATTTTTCATTACCTTCATTCCTTCGTCTTCATCTTCGTCTTCATCTTCGTCTTCGTCTTCTCCCCGTTCTACTTCTCCTTCATTATCTTCGTTTCTTTTCATTTTCGTCCTCTCTCGTCTCGGAATCCCGGCCTCGCATTCGCATTCAGCAGAAACTCGACAAAACACCAAAAAAATCCGCAAAAGAACCAAAACACAAAAAACACAACTTCGACTTTCCTTCGCCTCTCGTTCCGGGTCTTTCGTGTCATTCTCTGCTTCTTTCTCTCCTCTCTCCTCTTTCCGGGTCTCTGTGTTCATCGCTCTCCTTCTCCCTCGCTTTCATCCGGATCTGCACCAACAAAAAATCGAAACGGCCGAAAAAAATCCACAAAAAACTCAAACCACAAAAAAAATCCTCGATCGTCTCGTTCCGCTACTTTCCGTTCTTTTCCGGGTTTCAAGGTCTCTACTTCCGGGTTCTTCGTCGTCCCTCGGCTTTACTCTCTCCCAGCCTCTCAAAGAAAAAAAACGCCAAATAAAATCAGAAAAGCACAAAATCGCCAAAAAAAAAGGTTTCCTCTCGACTATCTCGCCTTCGCACTCGTTCCGTCTCTGGCCTTGGATTCTCCTGAATTGTTTTTTTTTTATCGCCTCTGTTTCGTTGTCTTCGTCTCATCTCGTCTTCTTCGAAAATCCAACAATTACCCCAAAAAAAAAGGCTTTCTTTGGCTCCTTCTCTATGCTGTGCTTCTCCTCATCTGCTGCCTCTTGCGTCCTTTTATCTATTGGTCTGTTTTTCCTACGTTTCTTTTCTGCTCTCGATTTATTCTCTCCGTCTTCGTTCTCGTTTCTTTTGATTTTTCCTCGGCTCCTGTGGCTGTTTCTCCATTCTCTAATTATATATGCTTAAAGAATTTAAAAAGTATAAAATCTACGAAAGCTATAAAAAAAGTGTCTTCAGCGTATCTACCTCTATGTCACTTCATGTTTCTATTTGTTTCTATTCGTAACGCCATCAGCCCTGTGATCGATTCATTGCGTCTGGAACGATTGCGCAATGGAAATTGCAAGTCAATGTTGCAGATTTGTCTCGAATCGTTGTCATTTTAGCGCACGCAAAAAGACATTTCTACCGGTTCACCTTCAAGTTTCTGGCTGTAAGTCCGTGAGTAGTGCCCGGATTTTGTCGCAAACGCTCAATCTTGAGTATGCTTATGCTCGATCATGATTTGATGGATGAATTGGTATAATCGCGTATGATCCTCTAGACAACGTAGGGCGCGTAGTTTCAGATGGAGGAAGCGGCTCTAACCGGATACATGGGATAGTCGGCTTTAGCATGACTCCGGAAACAACACATGTACATTTACTACACGATTGCACGTCATCACAAAGGATGATTGAGTGAATAGAATCACTTTCCGGGCGTGAAAGACATGAACTCAGGCTAAGAGGGCTTAACGCCTCGCCTTGACTCCTTCGTGGGTTCAAACCCATTTTGGCTTGCAGACAGATAGAGACAAGTTGTGTAGTCACTGGAAGGGGTTGTAAGTGAGATGAAATAGAGGATTTGATGAGGTTTGATACTTTTGATGATGATGTGCTAAGTCGTCAAACTCGTAGCCGGATGCGGTAACGAGTCTGTGCAGCACGCTCTGCTCTGCTCTCCGTCAGATATTTGAACCCGCCCGCTTCGCTAACTGACGTTCTCCTCTCACCCTCTTTCTTCTTTTCTTCATTTCCCTCTCCTTCACCCGCCTGTCTTTTATTCCTTTCTTTCTTCCCCAGGACATCGACAATGCCGGCGGAAAAGCAGGTATTTAAAATCAAGAAAGCCCTCAAGAAAGCCGCTCGTCTACCCACCAAAGTTCGTGTCTCAGGCGGCCGTGGCAGCGGCAGAAACACCATTCGTCCCGTCCCAGGCGAACTTCCCATCGTTACCCTCCGTGTTCAAATCATTGGTTGCTCGGACCTGCTGGCTAAAGACAGAGGTGGCACAAGTGACCCGTGCGTAGTTATGGCGTGCGCTATACCTCACCTGCTTCCGTGTGCTGATGATGGGCTTGGCGTGCAGGTTCGTCGTCGTTTCCGTCGCTAGGAATAGGAACACGACGCCGGTGTTGAAGAAGACGCTTAATCCTATCTATGCGCCTAAGGACGCGACGTTCGATTTTCCTATCTATCTTTCGTTGTCAGGGAAGCTCGGGGGGCTCGAACTTGTATGTTGGGACAAGGATGTCCTAAAAAAAGATTACCTCGGCGAGGCATCAGTCCCACTTCAAGATTGGTTCAAGGAAAAGTCGCAGAAGGCCTTTGATGATCCTAACAACGAGGTAGACTCTTGTCTAGCTGTTTGCCAGCGAAAGCTGATTTATGTCGCCACAGCCTTTCACGGTCAACCTAACGTCAACCCGAGCGCGCACCTCCGCAACTGGATCGATTCAAATTAAACTCGGCTTCGTTCAGCCAGAAACGGTGGATCATACCCTAAGCTACGATGAAATTTACGCAGAACTTGTTCGCCGTGCAGACCAAGCGCACGTATCCATTGTTTCTGCCCCACCGGTAAGCTTTCTAGTGTCACGTTCCCGGTCGGCGCTCTTTAGCATGGCCTCCACCGGACGTATATACACTGCCACATGCATACATGTTCGTGTTCTGACTGCTTTTTACACCAGACACAAGGCATTGGAACTATCCGAGCAAACGACGTGATTCCTGCTTATGAAGATGATGGTCTGAGCACCGACAGCAGCGACGATGAGGATGAGGATGAATATCACGAGGGTAACGACGACAATGCAATGCTTGCCGAACCTATGACCCAATCACCGATGACTACACCTCCTGCCACACCTCCTGCTACCGAGCGAGAAAGTGAGACGCCAAAAGCTGGGAATGTTCCCGGTGTGAACGTCGTCGCCCCTTCTCCAATCACACCACCGAGTGGGACTGCAGCATTACCAGCCGCCACGTCAAAACCGTCGTTAGGTCAAAAGATTCGTGGATTCAAGAAGCGCCCAACGCTTCCGACGACATCTTCCACAGATTCATACGCCAGTTCTCTTGCTTCAAACGGTGGACCGTCCCCGACTTCTGCTTCGCGTCCGTCGACTCCTGGAACACCCGCACCCGGATCAGCCAAAAAGTCAAAGTTTAAGGGGAAATTCAGGTCTCGCAGCGAAGACTACAACTTCAGTACTGCTCATGACATTCTTGGGATAGTTATGCTCGAAGTCCAGGGTGCCACAGACCTGCCCAAGCTCAAGAATAGTGGGTCAATTTTAATTCGTTGTTATTTGTGCATCTGCTGAACAAATTTAAATTAAACAGTGACGCGAATGGGTTGGGACATGGATCCTTTTGTTGTGATTTCTTTCGGAAAGAAGGTCTTCCGCACACGAGTCATTCGCCACTCCCTCAATCCTGTTTGGGACGAAAAGCTGCTGTTCCATGTTCGGAAATATGAGTCAAACTTCAAAGTCCAGTTCACTGTCCTCGACTGGGACAAGTTGTCGTCAAATGACCATGTTGGTGACACGAACGTCGATCTAAGCGAGTTGATGAAGAAAGCGCCGAAGAAGGATGATACGACAAATTTGTATCCAGAGAGCACCGAAAGTGACTCGCATGAGTTCAAATTGAACCTCTCGACAGCAAAGGAAATGCCGTGGGAATCCAAGCATAACCCTGGACTCACAATTCGGTATGTAGTCAATAATATCTATTAAGCTTTATCTAACTATGGACCATAGAGCAAAGTATCAACCATATGATGCTCTGCGGCAGCACTTCTGGAGACAATATTTGAAGCAATACGATACGGACGATACCGGCACCCTTTCACGTCTCGAGCTCACATCAATGCTCGACTCACTTGGGTCAACACTGTCGAAGCAAACTATCGATGCGTTTTTCACGAAATGTGGGAAGGACCCACATGAAAATGAACTAACAATTAACGAAGCCATCCAACGCCTCGAAGAAGAGCTTTGTCGCCCGACGTCAATGAAGAAACGTATCAGCTTGGAAGAAGCTGGTGACATCAGCACACCCGCGACTCCTATGTTGTTGAATAACGGCAAGCCCAGCGTACCGACCTTGGGCTTGGAGAACCTCAATTTCTCTGGCCCGCCGGCTCACCCCACGGCCCTCGAGAAGGCTCCGTTGACTGAGGAACCAGAGACGAAGGAACTCCAAGCTGCACATATGACTGAACCGAGCCAACAGCCGCTCAAGAAAGCGACAGCTCGTCTTCCAGACTCGACGTCCGCTCCTTCAGGCCTGAGCAGGCTGCATCCTGAGATACATTCGGCGTCCTCGACGTCAACGCCTCCATCTGCATCTTCGTCCGATGCTGAAGAGTTTTCCTCGGGTCAGAATTCCGATGAACCCTTCGAGCGCGTGATTAATGTAAAGAACTGTCCGCTCTGTCATCGGCCCAGGATGAACTCTAGGGCAGAGGTTGATATCGTAACACATCTGGCTGTCTGTGCGAGTCAAGACTGGGCTCGTGTCGATAGGATTGTAGTCGGAAACTTCGTGACGGCAAGTCAGGCTCAGAGAAAGTGGTATACAAAGGTCATATCAAAGGTATCGGCAGGGAACTACAAAATCGGAGCGGTGAGTGAATGGCTCTTCTTTGTCAGCGATAGCATGGCTAACTTGTATGAAACCTTCCAATAGAACTCGGCAAACATTATCGTTCAGAACAGGCTAACAGGCCAGCTCGAGGAGGAAAAAATGCAAGTTTACGTCCGATTGGGAATCAGGCTTCTGTATAAAGTGGGAGCCGTAAGTTCGTTGACTAAATTAATTATTAACTGTCGTTGCAGGGCGCGAAGGGGAGAATGGAAGGAGCCAGAGGTGGGTAACGTCAGACATCACTACTTCCTAGATGCTTATGTTTTCCGCGCATAGCACGTCGGCTTTTGAAATCTTTATCAATCAAGCAGGGTGTTAAATATGATAGCCCAGAATCAGCCAACGATATACCCACGTTCATTCAATTCCATTCCCTCAATACGGACGAAATTCTAGAACCGATTGAGAACTTTAGTGAGTTATTGAATTTTGACTGTTTCTATTTTTCGAACTAGAAATTGAACCATCTTCAGAAACTTTCAATGAATTCTTCTATCGGTGTGTTCTTACGCGGATTCGATGTGGCAATTGAACTAACTCTAGCACAGTAAACTCAAGCCGGACGCTCGCCCCGTTGATTCACCGGATGATCCGGCGCGTCTCGCCAGTGCAGCGGATTGTCGCATGATGGCCTTCGAAACCGTCAATGAGGCAACCAGGCTATGGATCAAAGGACGTGAATTCAGCGTTGCTAGACTTCTTGGCGATGCATACAGCGATCAGGCCGAGAGATATAACGGCGGCGCTGTTGCAATTTTCCGTTTGGCACCTCAGGATTACCATCGTTTCCATTCGCCTGTGGATGGAAAGATCGGGCCGATGACATACATTGCAGGAGAATACTATACTGTCAACGTGAGTGTCTTCTCGTTTGCAACTGCCTTTGAGATCGCTCATAGTGGTCTTTTTATCGTAGCCTCAAGCTATTCGAACCGCGCTCGACGTGTACGGTGAGAACGCCCGCAAGATTGTTCCTATCGACAGCCCAACCTTTGGACGAGTCATGGCCGTATGTGTTGGTGCCATGATGGTCGGGAGCATCAAGACTACGCTCAATGAAGGGGACGATATCAAGCGTGGCCAGGAGTTTGGATACTTCGCGTTCGGGGGGTCAACAATCGTATGTTTGTTCGAGAAGGGTAAGGTCGAGTGGGACGAGGACCTGTTGATTAACGGACGAGCGTCGCTTGAGACGCTTGTACGTGTTGGCATGGGCATTGGCCGGGCGCGCCGACCGCCCAATGGTAACGGAAACGGAGCCAAGCGTTCTCCTGCCGTGCAAACTACACCAATCACTTCTGCATGAACAACGGATACGGATTCGACACCCAGAATCTCTTGCATAGGACTTGCCTGTAACGTGTAATTATGTCTTTCGACGCGCATCCCTTGTATATTCAGACCCACTGTCTTTCGTTTTTTTCTTCAATTGGATGTGTTACAATCATTCTTCTACAATCTGCTATACTTGTTGCTTCTTTCTATTTAGATTGATACTTCCATTCGTTTCTTCCTCTAACGCACCTTCTGCGTTTTTGTCTTTGCTTCTGTTACATTATTTCGAGACTTTGCATATGCAGATGTAGGATAATTTCGTCTGATGATTGGATGAAGTGGATTGTCTTGACTTAGACTATCGTTCATAGTAGCGACTTTGATGTCGACTATTCTATTCTTGTATGGATGCGATGTTGGAAGCTGATTGTGTTGCACTGCATCGGAATTCGCTTGAGTGGCGAAGTGAGCGGCGTCTGTGTCTGTGCCTGTGATCAAGATGTTTCCGTTTTGGGAGCGTGGCTATCCATACTCGCTGCTTAAATACAAGCTTAGACTTTCACCTCTACCACTTCTCTGTTCTCATCCATCCCATCTCTAAATACAACACCAACGAAACTACAGCTTCGATTGGATTACCATCACGGCATGAGGGTTGGCGCAGCGTACACTGCCGGAGACCTTGGGACGTTGGCCATCGTCGTACTCAAAGCTGTAAGTAGCACTACCTAACACGGAATTCTTGCCGGAAAGCTCATGGCATTTTCGCTTGTCGCTATTTTCATTGGAAAACGTTACATAGAGGAATCTACCGGACAAGCACACTTTTAGAAAACAAGACCCGTATACGACTATCGAGTTTAAGGATTGGAAGGATAAGACAAAGGTCGATGAGCGGGGTGGGCAGCATCCTAATTGGTGGGCTTAGATTAATTTTTACATCATCATCTTGCTCATGCAACCGGTACAGGGAAGACGATGAATTTAAAGTCAAGATACCAAAATCTGAGGGCAAGGCGAACAGAACAGTCAAATTTTCGTGCTACGCAAAGGAACCCAAGGAAGATGATCTCATAGGCTCATGTGAGGTTGACATTTCGGATACGTTAGCCAAACTCGAGTTCGACGGTGAGCTACATTTACTTTCCCAGGACTTTCAAATCATTGACGCCTCTCTCACTTCGAGCAGACTGGGTCAAGCTTCAAATCGATGGCGTGTACAAGGGCGAGCTATACCTCGAATTGACATTCTTCCCTGCATCTCGGCAGCAACCCATAACACGACGACCATCGAAGCTCAACCCTCAAGACCGTCTCCCTAAGCCTGGTCAAGGACTCACTACACCGCCGAAGACATCACCCTACAGCTCACCTGCTGTAAGACCCAACGCTGAGCTCGCGCCCGTGGGAGGGAACGCACAACGCTTCACGTCACCGAATCATGCACATCTCGAGCCCTTGCGAGAGGCTTCGCCCGAAGCTCCACTTCCACCGATTCCAGACGAAGTTCCTGCTTCATTGAGGCCGGCGGGCCCAGGTCGTGGGGGCCGTCCGCCTCAGGCAGTGTCTCGGCCGCAGTATCAAGAGACCAGACTGGATGAGGGCAGTACGGGCAATGCAGCTCGGGTACCGACAATACTGCGGCCTGGTGGATCGGGGCGACCTGCCCAACATCAGAGGAACAGCTCTGGTGGCGTAGGAGATGTAAAGCATTCAAATGTCACCCAACCCCCTCCCAGCGGCGGGGCGAGCACCTATACGTCACCGTATGATCCACCGCTGCCTCCACCCAACAGCAGCGGCAACGTCTCTCAGCAGGGGTATGGTTATGACAATGGTTCTCAAGTACCTTATGGTCCTTCAGGTCCGGCTTTCCCTGATAATGCTTATGGGCTTCCTCCACAAAACTTGTTTGCGTATAATGGACCACCGCAATCAGTAGGGCCTCCATACCAAGCACCATACGCATCTACACCTAACCAACCATACGATCAATCTCGACGAGCATCCAGTTCGTCACCCCATCCCAGCCCAAATACTCACCAAACTTTCTATCCGAACCCATCTCCTGGCTTTGTATTTCCCGAACCCAGCGTCCAAGGCCCAAGCCCCATCTCAAGTCCCGGAATGGCGCACTCATACTCATACCCACAATCATCCAATGCTCCATCATATAATGTCCCCGGAGTAGGACAAGGTTCGCAGCCGAACTCGGCGTCCGCGTCGATGGGGACATTCTCTTCTCACCCACATCCACACGCGGCGCTCAATCATAACTACGGCCCTAGTCCCAGTCCAGGCCCCGGTCCGCTTCCGGGACACTTCAATAATTCGAATGGGGGGACTGATAGAGAAAGGGATGCGAGATTGGCTGCACGGTATAGTTCACCGATGCCTTTGCCGCCTGGGACAAATCCGCACCCTTCTGCGTCTGCTTCTGCCTCCGGGAGGCGAACAAGTGGATCCAACGTGCATGCGCCACCTACGCCTCCAAAAGACTCTTCTCCTTCGCAATCGCGATCACGTTCTCCACACTCCTATCCAGCCAGTTCATATAATACGAACACGACCACAACACCCCGTGAGCTGTCGAGCGGCAAGAAGAAAGAGCCTGATCAGACGTCGATGGCGAGTAACTTCAGTTCGTTGTCCTTGATGGGCGGAGGAACGGGATCCGACTCGAGACCCCCAAACTCGCGCACACCCGAACCCTCATCGTACCTCGAACGTGAACGCCGTGCGCTCGCTCGCGCCCAGCAAGAAGAAGCGGACGCAGAGTTTGCACGCAAGTTAGCAGCGGAGAGCGAAGCTGAGACTGAGGCTGAAGAGGAGAGAGGAAGATCTCACGTACCTGTTCAACGACCCATTGACGAGACGTCTGCTGACGGGAGCAGGAGTCAGGGCGAGGCGAAGTCGAAGGGGAAAGCGAAGGTAGAGGAGAAGGTGGAGACGGACGAAGAGTTTGCGAAGAGGCTTGCGAGGGAGTTGAACGAGGATGTGTTAGTGGAGGCAAGGAAGCAGAATTCTGGGAGTGGTACAGCGGGAAGTGGGATGCCTGGGAGCTGGAATTGAGACTATGAACCGCTTTAGGTTTCAAAAAACTAATAGGTGATAATATATTTTTTCCATTACGGTCAAGATGTAATACTTGAGTTCTGTCTTTTTTCTTTCATTCTTCATCTTGCAAGCTCGGAATGGGAAGACCACGAAGGGGTGCTAAATCTGTCTTTTTCATACGTTGTATAGTAGTACTTCTTTCTCTTGATCTCCCTTTCTCACTAGTCCCCACTGGCACGGGGATCCAGAATTCGTCGTCTCCCTCAAAAACTTCACAACGCAGAACCCATACCATACATAATCCACCTCCACCCATCCCAACATTAGAACCGTAGAGTAAAACGCTCCTCTACGCACCAGCCTTCCAATAAGCAATATCCCCATCCACCACTATTACCATCATGAACCAAGTCAGTATCTTACTACACGATAAAAGAGAAAATGGTGTCAAGAAACGTACTCTCATAAGGCTTCCCCTGCTGCCGAAGCTTACCAGCGGCCTTGACGGTTGATTCGCTCCCGTACTCGCGCAGATCTTCGTAGCTCATGATCTCACCGCAAACGAACTTGTTCTCGAAGTCAGAGCTGTGTTATTTGGTGTGGAGTGGCAATAGCAGTAGTGAGTTAGAGATTATGAACACAAGAGGAGAAAAGATCATTAGATGGGGGACGTACTGGATGACACCGGCGGCTTGGGGAGCTTTTAGACCTCGGCGAATTGTCCATGCTCGGACCTCGTCAGGCCCACAGGTGAAGTACCGGATCAGCTAGATACACAGAAAACCAGCGTAAATCCAATCGACCTCCAAATAACGCGTAAAAGCTCAGAAACGCACATCCAAACTCGCATACCCTGCCGTCGTGATCTTCCCCAATGCGCTCCCTGCGCCCAAGCTCTTGATCTCTGCTTCCCTCTCCTCCTCGCTCATCCGAAACAAGCGCTCCTCAAGTGCGACCGAGAAGGGGATGAGGATGTCGCCTGGGTTGTTGGCGTCGATCCAGGCCTTGATTTTGGGCAGCCATTTGTTCTTCTTGCGGAGGTAGTCGCGTTCGGAGAGATTGACGAGGTAGGTGACGGGTTTCGCGGAGAGGAGGTGGAGGCCGTTGATGACATCGATCTAGGATGTGGAAAGATATATGTGTAAGCGTTTGGAAGATTATGACAGGAGAAGGGAACGAAGGAATGTTTTGGTTTGAAGAATCAGAATAAAATATTATCTCAAAGGAATATTGGGGCGTTACTCCCTCCTCGACGAGCTGGGTTTATTCGAGCGTAGCGCTCTTTTTCATCACGAAATAAAGACCAACAAAAAAATTGGAGGAAAATGGCTAATGATGCGCGTACCTCCTTGTTACCCCAATCACCTTTCCGAACATCCTTGTTGTCCTCCGATATACACTTAAGCACTTTCTCTACCGTAGCCTAAAGCAATCTAAACTCGACACGAAACCACGAAAACATCAGCAGATCACTCACGATCTCCTCCTTCTTCGCCTTATCCGCCAAGCTGGTGCTATTAAGCGCCCGAGTCCCGCGTTTCAAATTCTCGATCTGTTTCTGGACCCATTCAATGTCCTTGAGGCGCAGTTCGGTCTGGATAATCTCCATATCACGGATTGGGTCCACGTCGCCCTCGACATGGGTGACCTCGGCGTCATCAAAAGCGCGGACGACTTGGAAGATACCGTCGACGGATCGGACGTGCGAAAGGAACTCGTTACCGAGACCTGCACCTGTTGAAGCGCCCTAACAAACTCAGTAGTCAATACTCATTTTCGCAGACAAGATAAATACAACATACGGCAGTCAGACCAGCGATATCGAGGATAGTTTGGAACGCAGGAACTCTTGACGCCGGCTTGTAGAGGTCGCATAGCCAATCGAAGCGAGGATCGGGGACAGGTATACGAGCCTCTTCGGGGTTGATCGTAGCGTAAGGGAAGTTTGCCGCTTTTCCCAAATCTAATTTCTCCATCCATGGTCCAGTTCTCTTGAATTGCTAGTTGTATGCAGATGAGACGCACCGGTTTCGGAGAGGACGTTGAAGAAGGAAGATTTGCCGACATTTGGGAGACCTGGTCAGGCTGGGCATTAGATGAGAAAACATGGAACATTTTCAGGCCACGAATGATTGGGTGAAGAGTCGGTCATGAATGCATATAGACGTACCTACTATACCGATCTTGAGGTTGTTACTGGGCCGGCCCAGGATGGCCTTTTTCTCTGGCGCAGCAGCTTTTTTAGGCGGCATGTTTCGTTTCTTCTTTGAGTATAGACAAGATGACGATGAGAATGAGCGGGAAGAAGAGGCGACGAGGGTGACGAGGAGGAGAGGGCTGCAAGTGGTGGAAGAACGAGGACGAGGATGAAATTTCCCAAGGCGTCCGTAGGAGCTGATCATCATCGATATCGACGACGACATCTCCGAAGTTGGGAAGAGAGATGAAAAAAAAAGATACAAAATTTCTACTTTTATATTTAACCCTAACCCTAAAAATTTATTTATTTATTATGCTGACTAATACATACTCCTTCCTTTTTGAGGAGTCACAGCTATTCGTTTCCGCAGCTTCACGGCGCGCACCTCACTTCGGTCTTCACTCTCTCACATCGACTTCCTCTCTCTCCACCATCGTCCTCGCCGTCGTACTCAACCGAGCATCAGCCATGCATATGCGCATCCCGCTAGCTCTCCTCCTCACCTGCCTTGCTTCTGTCCTCGTCAATGCGCAGACAGAAACTTTAGAAGATGCGTAAGTAATCGCGCTTTCCTATTCAAAATAATCTATGACATCCACTTACTAAATCGCTCGACAGCAACGGCGACACTGTCGTCGAAGTCGTCACTGTTGTTGCAGGAGTGGCAACTACTCGAACATTGTACGCCTAAATTTTCATCCCAATCGATCGGCCTATGGGATTAGAAAAAAATTGATAATTGACCCAGGCAAACACTCGACGGTGCGGCTGACGAGCAGACCACAACCCAAAACCAAGGCCCCGTCGCCGAACCCGCAGCGACAGCAACAGGCACAGGAATTACCACCTACGTCTACACTACTACCGATGCCCTCGGTGCAACGACCGTCATCGCAGATACCTTCACCCCATCTTTCATCACCGCCATCCAATCACCCACCCAGACTCTCACGGGTACCATCTTGGGTTATAGCGAATGGCTCAGCCAGATTGGGACCCATACTGTCGCGGCGGGGATGGTGGCGAGTAATGGACAGAGAAGATGGGCGATGGAGAGCGGGATGGGGGCTTTGGGAACGGCAGTGGTGTTGGGAGCGGCTGGTGGCGCGTTCTTAGTGCTTGGCTGAGAATGCATTGGCATCAGGCTCGGGTTTCTTTCCTCGTTCTTTCTATCTCCTTCTCCATCCTTCTTCATGATGCTCTTATTCCCCTTGAGTACACTCTCTTGATGAGCTGGTGAACGGTGATAACGGCTTCGTGACTTTTGGAGTATCGGGCTTAATACACCCTTCCTTCTGAGCGCTTCTGTCCGCCCACCTCAAAGTACGAGTTTCCTCTCTTGCCGCTCCTACATTCGCATCGGATATCGCTCCATAGACATTCACATATACTTCTCCCCTCCCTGGTACTCTCCATATTTTTTTTGTACGTGTCTCTCACGATCCCCGACGTACCTACAAGACTCTTACACCCCTTCCTTCAGCTTCGTTCCTGTGTCGTCATTTTGTTCTTCTCACACTTTGGTTTCCGTTCTTCACCCGCGCTCTCACCTTGACCTCGGACCCAGAACCTTCATCACCCATCACCGCACCGTACCGTACCCTTGTTTCTTTCCCCATGCGAAATCCTATATTCCCCATCATATGTGTATCATATGTAATTTTCCCATATTCGTGTCCGTTCTTATTCGCGACCAACGACACTGCGCAATCCCGATGCTGATTTCATAGCGTCGCTACGTTATGTTTTTTTTCTTGATGAGCGGGTCTAGGAAGCGTAAGAGGCTTTCGACTGGATATGCCTTGGACATTCCTCATCCTCATCTCATCTTTGGCTCGCGTTCGAGGTCGACGGTTCAATTTGCGTACATGGATGTAACTCCCTTGCATCTTGTATCTATGCTCCTTCGTGACAGAATCAGATGTTTGAGTGTGAGAACATCGTACCATAAAAACCCATCAAGAATTCTTCAGTGTCTTCACGTCTTGCGTGTCGACTAGAGCAAACAACTCTTCGTTCATCGCGCATGCAAGTCAAGGAAGGAGAAACTATAAGTTATATATACATGGTGAGATATATTATAAACAAGACATCACAGCCATTCTACGGTCTGACGATAATAGGTTAGGCGCTGATAGTCTCGAAAAGACAACAACTCACTGCAGGTGGTTTCGACGAAATATCATACGTGACTCGGTTGATCCCTTCCACTTCGTTCGTGATGCGACTCGATATCTTCCTTAAAACTTCTGGCGGGAATACAAACCTGGAAACCTGCAATTAATTAAAACTCATGAATTGATGTTTAGCTCGTACCAGTCTGCGGTCATGAAGTCCTCGGACTGCACCGCACGCAGTGCTACAACCTGCTCGTACGTCCGCTTGTCCCCCATGACTCCCACCGCCTGCACAGGTAACAGCACTGCGAATGCCTGGCTGATTTGGTCATATAGCCCTGCTTTTCGAATCTCTTCGATGTAGATATTGTCTGCTTTCTGCAAAATTTGGACCTGCGAACGCGTGATAGGACCGAGTATGCGGATTGCTAACCCGGGGCCTGGGAAAGGATGGCGCTGGACTAGATGGTTCGGGATACTGAGGAGACGGCCCAGGGCACGGACTTCATCTGTTGTGGCAGGAGCGAATGAGTTACAATGAGATCAAGATAAGAACGAAAGGAGCGCACCCTTGAACAGTTCTCGCAGCGGTTCAATCAACTTCAGTTTCATGTCTTTAAGGAGCCCGCCGACGTTGTGATGGGTCTTGATCGTCGCGCTCGGACCCTTGAAACTGATGCTCTCGATGACATCTGGATACAGCGTTCCCTGCAGCAGCCATTCAATCTTCTGTGATTCTCCCCCTTTCTTCTGGACCTCTGCATCGAGCTTATGCGCTTCCTCCTCAAAAACATTGATAAACGTATTTCCGATTATTTTCCGTTTTTGCTCCGGGTCCTCGACACCGTCAAGGCGAGTGAGGAAAAGTTCGGAGGCGTCAACGAGCGTAAGGTTCACGCCGAGGTCGCGGTTGAGCCGTTCATATACCGTTTTGCCTTCGTTTAATCTCAGAACACCGTTGTCGACCATGATTGCGTGGAAACGGTCTCCGATGGCTTCTTGCATGAGTTTCGCGGCTACTGTACTATCCACACCTCCGCTTACAGCACCAATGACACGACCCGTTGGGCCAACCATTTCACGAATACGCTTCACTTCTTTACCAATAAACTCTTCCTACAACGTTCGGACGATCAAGTCAGCTCACAAACGCATATATGTAGTTTAGACATAAGGTAGACTCACCATCGTCCAATGTGCTTGACAATCGCAGATATTGAGAATGAATTGACCGATGAGGGCTTTACCCATAGGCGAATGCGTGACCTCTGGATGGAACTGGATCCCCCAGAAAGGCTTTGTTTTGTGTGCGATAGCTGCGTACGGCGCAGTCTGGGTATGTCCTACGATATGGAATTCTGCCGGAAGTTCCGAGAGTTGGTCGCCGTGTGACATCCACACCTACATCGCATACATTCACCGTCCAAATAAGAGAGATGGACCAAAGCTAAGAGTATCGAAACGCACCTGCATCTCTTCGCCCAAGTTCTCGAACAGCCTGTCCACGTCCGCGCCCTTTCCAACCTGTAACTGCGCAAACCCGTACTCGCGATGATCACACTTGGCCACCTTGCCCTTCAAGTTCCATGCCATCTCTTGAAGTCCATAACAGATCCCAAGAATTGGTACTCCGAGATCAAAAACAGCGGGGTCAACGTGCGGTGCATCGTCGTCGTACACGGAGTAAGGCGAGCCAGAGAGGATGACACCTGAAAATGGGTTTCGAAGGGTGGATTCAGAATCGAACAGCAGGGTATATGCGTCGCTTTATTGAGGTAAAAAGAATATAGATACCTTTGGGTTTCCACTTGAGGTCCGCAATTCTCTGTGTGCATGGGAGAAGTTCGGCGTAGACGTTGTGTTCTCTGCACCTCCTGGTGATCAGATGGCTATACTGCAGGTCCGATTTGTTAGGAGTGTTTCGGCGATAAACTACTGCAGACCAACTTGTGAGCCGAAATCGAGGATGAGGATTGTATCGAATTGATCGTGAATTTCAGCCATCGTGAGATGGGAGTATGAGGGATAGAAAGGTGATGAGGGAGATGACGGTTTGCTTCCTACAAATAAACTTCAAATAATTTTGCTCATCTTTATGCCGCGCACTGACTTTGAGTCGATCATTTGAACTGACAAGATAAGATAAGATGACAACGACTTGTAGCGTCCAAACCTTATTGCACACTGCAGCACACACCACCCTTCAAAGTAAAACAGAATGCACCATTACTAAAGTAAAGGCGCAAGGGGATGGAATGTAACATCTGATACACTAACATCCTAGACTACAGACTACATTACACAACGTCATAAGCGGAGGAAGTCTTTGCCATCCTACTCCACTCATTGTCCTCTTCCCCTTGCACGTCCCCTTCCACGATCAAACCCACGACCACCCCGCGGTACAAACCCTCTCTGCGCATGCATCTGCGTCTGACTGCCAACATGCGGACTGAAATGACCACCTCCCCTATGCGATCCCCTTCCAAATCCACGCCCTCCTCTCCCGTCACTCTCCTCAATATCGTCGTGCCCATTTCCGTTTCCATTGTTAGTAGAATTCCATCCTCGTCCACGGCCTCCGCCTCTTCCTCTGTTTGGATTCTGCATGATTCGCATAGGCGCATTTCCTCGATGTGATGGGTGAAAGCCTGCTGCGGGGAGTTGACCTGGGGAGGGAGGAACAACGGGGAACGGACCGATTTGAGACATCGGTGCTTGAGGTCGTTGTTGCGTGACTGGGGCGTTCGGGTCGGTTGAGACGATAAACTGCCTACGCGTGAGGTTTAGGCACGAGTTGTGCTCTACAGTAGAGCCTCGGTATATCGGACACCTTTTCAACAAGTCAGAATACAAGATTGGATATAAGATGAGTGATGCCATACCGGTTTCCAAGGGTCGTCCCTGCAACAAAAGGCACATCCCAGACCACATCCAATGATTTAGCATTGATACCCACTACAACACCCTTCACAGCCAGAGGAACACTCCCGGAATCTTGCACCATCACGACCCGATCACCCAACGAAAACGTTTGATTCTGTAGCCTATACACGGCATGCGAAGGCTTAAGAATCGCCTGCCGCGGGATACCCTTTACAATGGCTTTGCGGATTGAGGACGCCGATTTCGCTTGAGTAAACTCGTTCGCAATTGTGACAATTTGCATAACGTTGTCAATGTCGAGCTGATCACAGAACAGAGACACGTTTTCCAGATCGCGAACACCCATGCCTGTGAGCCATTGCTTTATTTCGCGAATCTTTGCGTCCGCTTTATTAGCCGGGAAGATTTCCGAGGCTTTCACCATGCCTAGCGTAACGATTTTTAATTGTACTAACTCGAATCTGTATCAAGAAACTTACGGTCACCATTTCCTCCAAGAGCATTGAAGACCTCAGGGTATTCTTTCTGGGGGTCTTATGGGCACCTATGGTAGGTAGTGGTACATTTGTTTCAAGTGCTCACCTTATAGGCTTTTAGTAATTCAACAGCCTTGTCCGAAAACTCCCATCTCCCCGAAGAATTATTCTTCCTCGAGTACCCGATCACTTTCAAGCTCTTTGCCTCAAATTTGAGGCTCAACCCGATGTTTTCCTTTTTCGCGTCCGAAGTGAGTACCATGAAGCTCGCAGTGAGCTTTGAGAGTGCATGTCCTGAGATCCCGACTTCCCTAGCGACGTCATAGGATGCGTGATATGCGACATTAACTCTATTTTTGACTATATCCTTGAACTTCTCAATTTCGGCCTTTTCGTTTGGGAAGAACTACAGCACAAGATCAGATATTAATCATAATCAAACGTAGTTGACGACTCACGGCGAGCATGACGGCAAGTGTGTTTTCAGCTGTTTCAGAGACTTGCGCGGCGACACCGTACGCATGGTCTCCCAGGAAGAAAACTTTCGAGCCAACCTCAAACTCTTCAGAGATCGGGGGAGGATCTTTCTCAATGAATCGAGGGTCCTCCTTGATAACCTCTGGGATGGTCATCTGCAGAGCTTGCTCGAACTCTTTGCTCTGAGGCTCATATTCCTTGACGAACGCGCCTGTGTCCAAGCGTTTCATCCCTACCAAGCATGTCAGCCAGGTAAGCAGAAATTGTATATGCTCATTTTCGTACCTTTGAGAGGGCGAACATGAAGTAGAATCTCCACTGCACCTGTCATCACTCCCAACTTTTTCGAGTAATAATGCTCAACTCTCTCCGCTTTAGACTTCCAATGCATAACACCCTGTGGTGGATGGGGGTTACTCAGCACCTTCACCTTTCTCCCATCCCCAAACTTCACCATCTCATACTTGAACAAATTATCCGATACTGCAACGACCATAGCCTCCTGGATGTACGGCCATCCCACAAAAACTCGCTTCCCAACTTTCTCTTTCGCGATCGCCTCCGTCTTCACATTCTCGAAGGGATTCTGGACATAAATGACAACAGACTTATTCTTGCTTTCACTTCCATGGATATTGACGCCGTGGTATGCAAGGAGGGCGGTGTGTGGGAGTGTTTGCAGGGTCGGGAAGCCTGCGAGGGCTTCGGCACCAAGAAAAACGCCATCACACAGTCCAGGAACGAGACGGAGGCCGTCTAATGTTGGTAAGTCGAACGCTTCCATGACGCAGGTGCATCGTGCAAGATCAGGAAGGAAGCCGGGTAGTGACGAAGGATAAAGCTTTGACTCCCCTCCGCTGTATCTGAACAACGTAGATGTGCCAAATCCATTTCTCTTCTTTTCGTCCGGTGTTAAGCGGTGTTCTCTGCCTTGGTTTCATATCAGTGGCACGAACAAAATATGAATAGTGAACTGCTCACTGGCCATAGCCTTCAATAGACGTTTCTCGTCAATGAAGGGAATTTTTACGATGGCTTCCCAGTCCTGCTTCTTCCCGTTGAGGTCCTGCTCAAACTCCAACGGATAGAAATCGAGGATGGATGACGATGGCTCTGTCATAAGATCCTAGAATCACCAAAAGCCATTAGACTATTGTCAGTCATGCGAATAGAAGAAGACATACACGATAAGCCAAGGGAATGAGATCCTTGCTTGCTGCGGGCAAAACTCCCATGAGTTGTTCGAACGGGTGGAAAGGATGTCCAAGATCGAAGTCGAAGTGCATTTGTCCAACGTCCTTCAGATCTTTAGATGACATCTGTCACCAGTCCATAAGAGAGATACTCTTAAGAATGGGACAAACCTGATATGCGAGGCGCATAGTGATAGTCATAGAACCAACTCCATGAAGCGACACCCCTGTAATAGTAATACATGACCCATTGCAAGCCCTCGATGTACCGATAAACGAGCTGATACATCTCTTCGGAGTTGTTGTATGATATTTCTAGTTTTCCCTGTGTTCTAATGAATATTGTTCTCCTTGCTAAAGACGTGACGAAGAAATGAACCTACTCGATAGTATCCTCGTTTCCACTCATCCATCTTCTCCTGAATACCTCTTTCATGCCTCGTGTCGAAATCTTCTTCTTCCTCTTCTACTTTCGCTTTCTCATATTTTTTCAGCACTCGGTCTACGGCCATAAGCCCTTCGTCATCTTCGTCGTCGTCTTCTGACTCATTCACCCAGCCCTCCTCGTCCCCGTCATCCTCGACTACGAGGGAATTGTCATTCCCATTTACATCATCCGCCCTACTCCCGTTTGTGATATTGGTATTTTGGTTCGGGAGGCGAAACACAACGAGATTTTGGTCCTCGTCGTCGTATTCATCCCAGGTCACTTCCAAATAGAGCTCAGACGCGAACTGAGTTATGAATACGCGGTCTCGAGCAGGAAAGGTGTTTGGCATAACCAGAGAGTCATCAGGTTTCCTCTTTGATTTCCCGGGTGTCTTTCGATGTGATAAAACGAACTGTTTTATCTCTTCGAATATGATCCTTTGTGGTGGCGTAAGGACTGCATACATCAAAAAGTAAAGCTCCGTCGCCAAGAAGAGAAGATAAATCACGCACCGAGCTTGTTGCGCTTCCTCGCCGTCTCCATCTCATTCACATATTTCGCTTGTTTCCCCTTATACCAGTTTATATCCGCATACTCCTTCTCGAATACTTCTCTCTCCCAAATCTTCATCTCATCGAGCACCTGCTGCAACCTCGGCATATGGATCCTTCCGCTCTCGTTCATGTAGCCTCCCATGGTTGGTAGTACGCGTTTGTACACCTCAAACAATCGCTCAAGGCCATTGTCATGGATATGGAGGTCTGGTAGATTTGGAAGAAAGTCGTTCCCAACAAAGACAGCCAGGAGGATGAAGTCATCAATGACTCGCTCGAGGCTATAGGCGAAAGGTAACGTCGCTTCAATATCGTGGAACTCGAGATTGAGATACTCGCGCATCAATGAGAGATGGAGTAGGTAAAAGTTAATGTGTTCCAGACTGACGAGTGATTAGTGACACTCGAATGCTTCATGACTGTCTGAAACCCACTTCGAGTCCTTTTTCTTCCTAGCGGGACCAAATTTCACTTCTTCTCGTAGCAGACAGAAATGAGGATCGTGACTGAGCAGACCCAGCATGATGAGATCGGCGTCCAGTCCGTATAGACAATGGCGAACATTGGGATCGTAGTTCGGTTGCGCCTTCGACAGACGAATATATTCCATAACCTTGTGTTCTCCCTCTCCTGGAACTTCATGCCCTGACAAGACGACCTGAATGTTTCTCCAATTGGCGTCTTCTGTGATCTTTTTGTTCACGAAATATTTGAGTTGTTCAGACAGTCGCGCCATAAACGATGTGCCTGCGGCACAATGAGTTTTAGGAGTCCGCAGTACGAGAAGCTCTCCTACCTGGTGTGATACAATTGCTATCAAATGCCTTCTCATCCGGTAGCTTCTCCCCCTTCGCCAGTGCCTTCTCTCGCACCTCTCTCGCTTCCTTCGCAGTCCTAAACCGACGACTACGCTGCTGGTTCATCTTTGCACGTGGCGCAACACCATCAATAGCCATGAAAAACAACTTCTTGGGTTTGACCTTTCCAAATAACAGGTCTACGTAGGAAAAAATGGACGTAAAGATTTGCTCTTCGGATAAACGAAAGTGTGCATCCTCATCATTGGGATGTGAACCTGAATCGTCAGTTAGTACGAGTAGGTGGTGGATCAAAGAGACCTGGGCTCACAGTTATGGATGATTCCATTAAAGTCGATATATAGATTATCTGCAATGGCGCGGCGTTAGGCCCTGTCGTGATGTAGAGTAGGGCGTGGCACGCACCGAATTCGGGAATCTTGTTCTCCTCTATGAGTTGAGAGGTCATGGGATACCTCTCTCTGCCGCAGGGTCAATTTGGTTGCTGTTTTTGAAAGAAATAGGTACGCACGAGATGTAACGGAAGAACTGCGCATAGCCCGCGTTAATATTAGTAAAAGTTATTTGCATAGGGTCATAGAGAACATGCCTTCGGAATACCTGTGCATAGTGTCAGTCAACGCCTCAATATCGCAGTGATAACTCCCGCTCACCCATCGTGTCTTATGAAGAACGAATGAAGAAATGACACAAAAAAACAGAAACGGATGAGATGATAGAAGAAAGAAAAGAACAAGACGCGCTCTGAGCTCCTCTTCCCTCTCCTTTTCAAACTCCCATTCTTGAATCGAGCCCCGGATTTCAAGTCCATTGCGTAAGTTCCTTCCTATTTGAGAGTAATCGACAGATCGACGACCAAGAAACGTTCACGTGATGATTATCCTTGTGGGTCCCATTTCTCCCGCGGCTCTCAAAGTCAACTTGGAGGATCGCTTCGCTTCGTCGCCCCAGGACACTACTCCTTCCTCACCTTCCTCATCGTCTTCAGTATCATCATCACCGACGATGTCAACACGTCCTCGGCACAGTCTCCTCGCTCTTTTTGACCCTCTTTCGTCTCAGGAAGGTGTTTCTCACCAAAGTGCCTGCGACAGCGAAGTACAGACATCACCTTCCCCATCACCCTCTTCCGAATCTGGTTCCGACAAGGAGAACATTAACGCTTTTGACAGCACAACGCCAAAGTGCACTCCTGTCAGGCATTCGACAAAACCTCACGATGACAGATGCTCTGAGACCCTGTTCTTCAAGCGTACCTACTCCCGGAGCAGTAGACTCGCTACGGAAGCACCAGCCAACTCCACTCACGAGTCCATCTCTTTCGATCCAGCCCAGGACGCCTCCAATCTTTGTCTTGTCAAGCTCGCAGATGAATTGGATAAGGCGTGCAAGATCACCGACGACTCCTTCGTAAAAAGACCAGGAGCGCAGAGAGAACCATTAGCCGAGATACATTTGCCTCCGTCCAATTTTCAGACGCCACAGAGCATCTCGCGGAAGAAGAATCTCATTAATTTAGATACGCCAAAGTGCACTCCGAAGAGCGTCTCCAAGTTCGCGCAAGGGATCAAAGGGTATGAGGGTCTATCAGCCGCATTCACGTCCCCTTTGGCGTCCTCTGCGGCATCAGGTACGAGAACTCCGCGAAATCTGCTTTCTCCTTCCATCGTTATCACGACTCCTGTCGAGCGTCCCGCTCCTACGGCCGAAACCATAACTCCACCTCTTCGACCTCCGTTCATCCCATCCTTCGGAACGAAAATAGGTACCCCGAAATCGCCTGAGCTTTCGCCGCGCTTTCAGGACCCACCTGCCAGTCTGGGAAGAGCGCACCCGGCCAACATTAGTTCGTCCTCACTCGACATTCGAAGCTCGTTGGAAAAACAAATGGGTGTATCAGGAGACTTGCTCAAGGATGAGTCCTCATTTTTCACAAAAATGGACGACGAATCGTTTACATCGGACTTCGAGTTGCCGAAGGAAGCAAAAATAACTGAACCGCCGGTTTCTAGGCAATCTAAATCGTCACGAAGTAGTCCTATCGTGGATGAAGAGTTCAACTTCGGTGAGCGCTTGTATTTGAAGTGTACGAGGTGCTTTTGCTAATTAAAGGCTAGACATCCCATCCCGACCCAGCCAAAGGGAAAGCATTGGTCGTAAGAGCTTGAGTTCCATAAGCAATCGCGCCCGTTCGAAAACGCCAATTGCTCGGCCCCGCTATAGTATCGGAGGCCTCACCGATACCTCGGACGAAGATTCCGCACTCAGGTCCAATCGTCGTTCATCTGTCAAGTCCTCCGTCTCTTCAGTCTCTGGGCGAGATTCCCAATTATCCAAGCGAAGCCTCAGCAGAAACTCATCTCGCCGGAGTTCCATCTACTCACACGCCGGCCTGGAGACTGATACGGATCTCGACCTTGATCTCGATGCAGAGGAAAGGGACGAGTTCGACGATGGAATCATGAGCGTCTCACAAAAGATGAGTGCTGGGTCAAGACCAAATGGAACCTCCGGTCAGAACCTTGTTCGTCCGAGACTTTCGTCCTCCGTCGCAGCAGATTCGACCAAGAAGCCTTTGGCTCGGTCCCAGTCGATGAGAAAACTAGGATCCAGCACCAGCATCACACCTCCATCTGCTACATCGACATCTGCTCGTTCGTCGAATTCTCGTCTATCATTGAGCCGACGTTCGAGTATAGGGATTGGACCCGGTGTGGGTGTGGACAAGGCAAAAGCAGGGTTCGATATCGCTTCGAGTCAAAATAGAGTGGTTCCGACTTCGAAACTTTCTGTGACAGGCTCAGTAAGAGGCCGGGAGAGTTTGTCAGGTTCCATCAAATCGAGCACAGCTAGTTTACGCTCTAGCACCACGGCTGCCACAAGGCCAGTCGCCCCGCTTTCCAAAACTCCATCAACCTCAATCTTGCCTGCGGAACCACAGTCGAGGCTTAAAGCTGGCGTGAGTGCAGGTACCTCCAGCCTTCAACGCCGCACGTCCTTCCTTGGTTCCTCAACGACGTCAACTTTCCGACGAAGCTCATCCGCATCCACACTACCAGTCGGTTCAGCGGGTGTCAACGGTAGCTCCGCGACTGCTGGCTCAAGACAGACCTTAGGCAAGCCGAGTACATCAGCGTCTTCCGGTACCGGAACGGGCTCGAAAGGGCTGAGTTTGGAGAGGTCAACGTCCAGGATTGGTGCTGTACGTGCCGGGTCTATGAGGGGGAATGTAGGAGCGGGTGGTGTAGCGAGCAAGAGAATCCCTGCTCCAAGCGTACGGAAGGTTTTCTGATCTTCGATCTGTATTGAAGGTCTCAGCGTGGCCTGGTACGGTCTGGTATCGCATTTAGCATTTTGGACATTCCATCCCACACATACATGTCATGACCTTTTGGGTTCTGGTCTTTCATCATGGATCTCAGTTATTTTGCCTTTCGTCAGCCTTTTACTCGCATATTTCTCATTTGCAGGTGGGTCAAACGAAATTTGCTCTCGTGTTCTTCATATGCGCTATTCATATTTAACTCTTCTCGTCCCACCCATGCTTTTTGCATAAACATTCTTCCTATATGATTCTTTCTCTCCTCGATTGCGGATAATGATAATTAGCAAGCAGATGATTGGTTTTTCCTTGATGTATCTGTACATAAACCCATGCGTCTACGAACGGAATAGAAAAAAAAAATCCAGATTCAACTCAAAGAAACGGTGACTAGCTCCAGGATGGGGTTTACGTCTGAGCCTGAGCCTGAGTCCGCGCGTTTGAGCCGCCCTACGTTGACACCACCTTCGCTTTCCTCCACACTGTCGGCGGTGGCTCAATGAGCCCCAACTCCTTCCTCAGCTCGCCTATATCCTGCTCCCACCTCTCCTCCCAAAATACGGAAATCAACCCCCTCGTCGCACTCCCGCCCCCACACCTAATCGCCCACGGCAAGTACTCCCTAAAGTACCTTTCCCTTCTCTTCGCGCTAAGCCTCCATACGCCGAGAGTCGCAGCCATACCGCACATCGGCAAACCGAGGTTGGCGAACTCGAAGGCCTTGACGGCGATTTCGGAGAGGCCGTCGACGGGGAGGCCGAGGACGGCGTGGTAGAGGTCGTGGCATTCGCGATAGCGTTGCATCACGTACGCCAGCTCTTCGTCGGATTGGACGTACCGGACGGGCTCGCGCGAGTCGGGGGTGACGTTGCAGGCGGTGAGCCAGGTGTGGTAGGTGTGACCGAGGGTGTTGGGCGGTAGGGAGGCGAGTGTGGGGAGAGAGAGGGTGGTGGAAGAGATGCGGGGGCGGGTACGGAGGATTCGGCGACCTTCGGGGTGAGAAAGCATTTGGGAGCGGAGGTGGGGGAGGACGGGGCCTGCGGTCGTCTCTCCGAGGGCGGCAACCATGTCTAGGTGGGCGTTCATTATGTGCGTTGCGTTGCGTGTATCCGGGGAAGGTGATGCGGTAAAACGAGGGGGAAGTGCGTTCATTGTGTGAACCATAGTCAATAAGAAATGGGTAACAAAATCAAGGGTGAATGGGAGGTCAAGGCTCACCTGCTCTGTTTGGGTTTGTGAGGAGAACGATGCCTGATCCGAGAGCAAGGAAGGCGTTCTCGAACCAGTTCAGGGGTATGTGATTCTCGTACGCCTTTGCCTGACCGACATTGCTACTACTGCCATACCGACGAGGAGTACTTGCACTTGGGTTCTGGCAATGGAATTGTGGTTGGTGGATTGTTAATGCAGGCACAGTAGTGGCTAAGCTGAGATGTGGTTTAGACCAGGACAACAAAGGGCGACTTAGACTTTGCGGTAGCATCCGGCGTTGGAATGGGCTGAGCTGAGTCCTGAATTCGCTGGATTCTCGCTGAGAGAGAGTCAGAGGCGATGCACCGAAGACGCGTTGATCTGCGTGTCGATCAATTTTCGAGATTTGCATCCTTTCTCGGATCCGGATCCTTTCCTTCCTTCTTCTTTTCCTCTGACCGCGATGTCCATGACTCGATCACTTTAGTGAAAGGTCGTTGAGCCACGCTAGCCACGCTCTTCTCGCATGAGAATCAGCCTTGACCGTCTGTTCGATAAAGGCCACGTGTCGGTCATGGAAACTACCTTTTCTCCTCAAACTCGGGGTAATACAACAGACGCGTCCATATCTGTTCTCGCTTGCTCATCCCTCCCTGGCTTTTTCATTGTATCTTTTGTTCGACTCCTGGCCCCTCACCTTAGGTTTCTCTTCCGTAGAAATCGCGCTCGTATGTATGCCTGTCTGCTTGTTACGACCTAGATGTGGCTGCAATGGTGCGTCTGTGGTTCATTCCTCCTCGAGCATATAAAAGTCATAAATTCTTGTTTTTGGGAAACCAACCCTTCTCTCTCCTGCCCTCTCTCCCGAAGCATCTCATACCCTCGCTTTTAGTTTCCTCAGTGAACCATGCTCCGTTCACACTCTCGATCTCATGGTCGACAACCTTCTACTTCGCGTATCGCCAGCAGGCTTGGCCTCCCAGGAGTCTCTTCGGTTCAAGTCAACGTTAGCTCCGCCACTCGCCGTTCCAACCCCAACGGTGACCCAGAATTGGAAGATTCTGAGTCGGAGTACTCTTACGGTGTCGACCATGCGTCCGTCTTCACCGAAGAGATCTCCCTAAACGAAGTCGATTTTAACGGGATCTACCCGGATTCTGACATGGGTGTGGCTTTCCCGGAAGCAAGGGATCCAGATCCACAGCTAAGCCCGACATCGAGCCCGAAGAGTCCCAAACGGGAGTCAGAGGAGACGAGAGTCTCAAAATCTGGGCTTGATTCCGAAGGTGGCTTGAAAAAGCTCAAGGACGAGGTGGAGATGCCCGATGAGATCGATACTATCGATGGCAACGAGTCTGAGCTCACTTGGGAGCAAGACCAGGCTCGTGGACTATTCTCGAAGGAGGATGCCAATGATGACATCCAGAACCTGGCTGCGCAGGCCGCAAGATCTCGAAGGAAACGCTTCCGCGACGACCAATCCGTGGATGGTCCTCAAGCCGATGACGGACCGGAGACCGAAGCTAAATGCGAAAGTGGAAGCGACCAGGAGTCCTTGAAAAGCGTAAAGTCCTGGGCGACCTTTGAGCTTCCACCGACGCCCCCGTCGGAGGACCAACTGGATTTCTTGCAGGCACAAGGAGAGTTTGAGCCGCCGTCTCGTCCGGAGACCATCCTCGCGCCTCCAATGGTTCCAGAGATCACAGTGAGCGTGCATTACTATTTTGAACTAACGAGAGAGTATACTCATCATCTCCCTTCGAAGCCCTCTACTTCCATGCGCGCTCTTCCCCAGGACATCAAGGGTGAGGTCAAATCCAAGGGCAACAGCAAGGCGAAAGTCAAGGATGTCTTCAAACGAATCTTCTGCCTCGGGTACGTCTCCTCCACTAACAAAAAGTACACGAAACCTTGAGCATCTCTAACGTATATTGATATTAGGTCCTCCCTCACAACTTCCGCCGCCGAGCAGTTCTCTCTCATACAACTTCCTCCTGCGCCCGTTGGCCGTCACCACCACCGATACTTCCCTACCGCGTCCAACTCTGCTGCGTCCCTTTTTGATGGCCATCGAAGGAGCTCCGCGATCAGCTCGAGCTTGCGCACGCGTAGCGCCATGACATACAAGCACAAAGGCGCGAGGGTGGAGAGTCCTGTGTCGTACACGCACGCGCGCGACCACGACGAGAGCTTGAGCCTACGCGCTGTGGAGTCCATCCGAGTCGTCTCCAGCCCGACGCGCCGTCGACTGAATGCGGGATTGTCTGCTAAGAACGCCAAAGTGGGGTCTGGTTCGGGGTGCGTGCTTGATATTCGCTAAGTGCTTTGTTGGTGCGGTAGTAGTGGCTGTCTTTGAAAAAGGCCCTGGAGGCTGAGAAGACAAATGAGCCTGAAAAAATAAAACCTAACCTTTTTCTTCTTTCCCTTTCCCTTTCCCTTTCCCTTTCCCTTTCCCTTTCCCTTTCGTGCAATGTTCACTTTCTGTCTGTCTTTACCTTGTCCCATAGTCACATTCTACATCCCTCGCCCATCATCTCTTTTCCATCCCCCCACCCCCCTTCCGTTTCCTTCCCCCCTGTTGTTTGTTCTATTCATAGTCATGTCACACGACGCTGGTCGTCTCCCCATCCTTGTTCACACCCTTGTTCGCCCCTTCATTCACTTTCTAACGCTTATTACGTCCCTTTACTCAATGTCATGTCCTTTAACGGTTCCCTGCGACTCTCCTTCGATGATTTTACTCACGACTACATAAATGTTTCCATCGTATTTGATTTCATGCCCCCGACGCGCATTCGTTACTCTGTATCGTTAGCTGTTTCTTTCCGTTTCTTCTTTCTCTTCTTGAGCCTCGATTAGATCGGGTTCTTTCTTACTCCTACATGTTCTCGTCCTTTTCTTTCATACCCTTTGTTGTATTGGTAACCTTTTTCTACGCCGCTTTCGTTCTGTTTTGCTTCTGGCTTGCCTATTGCTTTCAAATCGTCGCACGTTGTCGTTGGTTGTACAGTATGGACAGCCACAGCGAATATTTCAGAAATCTATGTATGTGCTTTGAATGTAGTATACAAATGCATCGCTCCCAGCCCAGACTCCGTCCATCCATGGCATATATCCAAGTAAGTCCCCACACGTCCCCATGCTAACTCCCTCTCTCTTTCTTACATCCCTCAAACACCCAACACCCTCTTCCCCCACTGCCAAACCGCATAGCTCGTCGCCGTCATCGGCACCACTTTCGCATACCCAATCCCCAAACCAACATAAAACCCCCTACACCCCTGCGCCACCCAAATCCGACGTACGGTTTCCCCCAGCGAGAGCCACGCGCGCGGGTCCGGGTTCGTGAGCCCGCCGACCTGCATGCGGCGTCGAATGATCTCGAAGGGGTACGAAACGGTTTGGGCGAGGGTCCCGGCGAGGGCGCCGATGGTGAGGTCCAAGACGGGCGTTGGTTTTGGTTTTGGGGCGGGAAGGGAGGTGGACGGTGTGTGAGGGACGAGGTGGGAGCGGAGGTAGCCCCATGTGAGGAAGGATGTCCCGGCGTAGGGTATCATGCCCATTAGTGTGACTGTGAAGCCGCGGTAGAACGAAAGGATGGGGACGTGGTAGAAGAGGTGAGAGCGGAGGGTTTTGCTGAAGGGAGACTGTGACGTGCGAAGCTCGGTGAGGAAGGAGGAACGCGGGACGTAGGCGGCAGACTCATGATATATGTTAGATATAGCAGTGCGGAGGGAGGGATGTGTGTTTGTGAGAGATGTCGGAGTGGGGGGTTGGAGGGAAGGCGCGGATTGACGGGAACGGGTGACATAGGCCAGGCGGACCCGCGTTAGTTCTAATGGGTATGTGAAGCAGACAGACAATGTTCCTAAAGCGAACTTGAGCATATAGTAGTCTTGCCACGAATAAGTAGGCACACCTGAAAGAGATCCAGCAGCAAATCGTCTTAAGTTGGTCTCACTCTCTCGAGTAGGCATCAATGTCTTCAGGTGAGCGACCAAGTCAGCACCCATACGCCACAAAGATTAGCCAGGTGTAACCTTACTAGATGTATTTGGTCATACAACATGTATTTGATTGCGGCATAGGGGAATATTCGAAGCAAGGTCGCTGAGTGACCCTGGAAGAGACCCACGACGCCGCTTTGGCGGTAAATCTCGACGCCAGCGCGGTACGCGCCAGTCCAAGTCCCTACAGACACAACATTGTTAGCGACAGGAGAGTTCCAGTCGATGTGAGTAGCGGGCCACGGCAGAAAATGTGTAGTGGCATACCTGCATATTTCTGAAATTCGGGATTAGACGTCTGGAAGAGAATCTTGACTCTGTCGAGTGGTGCAACGAGCGATTTGGCCTGTGAAACGGCAAAGAAGATGTGGCAGGCCATGTCAACATGATTGCTCAAGTAACAAGGTAGCAGTAATAGACGTACTACACATCCTGCAACGCCGCCCGCAAGCCCCGACTTGAGGACATACTCAAAACTCTGATTCTCCCTCTTGCCCCTCAAGCTCTCCCTTTTCTCAAGGTACCTTATGTGATTGGATGTGGCTTCTAGCGGTTCATTAGAAGGCATTCGAGGTGCTCGTCAGAGCTTGATGTGCATGTAGGGGTGTGAAACCAAGAAGGAAAGAGAAAGAAGAAAGGCGGAGGTAGCGGAAGAACGGGAGAGGCGGATTTCAGCAGCGGATCTTACGAAAAGGTTGTCCCGTGATCTTTGACCTGCCTTTTCGAGAACTGTGCGTCGATCACCCAAGTAGATCGAAGTCGCTGGCTGGCGGGCCAACTTCAAGTTCCCGGCCAACAGCTAATTCCTAGTCCGCACCGCGTTACCAGTCTTGCTCACCACGCGCCATTGAGCGGAAACGAAAACAGAGAGATGAACACGCGGGTAGACCAAAGTCAAGGAGGCGCTCGATATGTACTTATTGAACCTGGCGCGACGTCTAAGCCTCCGAAGAAGTTAAAGCCGGCTCGAAAGCAGGTTGAACCAGGACAGGTCGTGAAAAAGGAACCGGAGCAGACGGGGAAGGAGTACAGTGCGTTTTTTCACTGCTACCCTTGTTTCGCTATGTCATGATTCTCACCGCACGATCTGTAGATATCTGGTATAACAAATGGGCAGGCGGTGACAGGGAAGATAGTTATTCCAAGTACGATTTCTCATTTGTTCAAAACGAAGAACATCTTCGCTCATATTCCCTTCTCCTTAGCAAAGTCAAGTCTCAAACTCGCTGTAGCATTAAACGTGACCAGGGTCTCACACGCGCCAACACCACCGGCATGAAATACTGCTGCCTCTTTTTCGCTCGCGGATGCTGTCCATACGGCTGGGAGTGCGACTACCAACACACGCTCCCGGACCTGACCAAGGCGCTACCCGATACTTCAAAGGATATCTTTGCACGCGACAAGTTTGTAGACTACCGAGACGACATGGGTGGTGTTGGGAGCTTCTCAAGGGTGAATCGGACGTTGTATGTGGGGAGGATTAAGGAGACGGGTCCGGGGCCTGAGACAGAGGAAATTGTGATCAGGCATTTCAGGGAGTGGGGGCAGATCGAAAAAAGTGCGTGGCCATCCTCATTCGTCCTCAAATATGCTTCGTCCTGGCCGCGTTATTTTTTGCCTGGCCATTTTGCTCATGCTTCTCTCTCCCACCCCCTTCCACGATAGTCCGTGTTCTCCAATACCGCTCCGTCGCCTTCGTTACCTACGTCTCCGAATTCTCCGCCCAATTCGCAAAAGAAGCCATGGCGTGCCAGTCCCTCGACAACGATGAGATCCTCAACGTCCGCTGGGCTACCGAGGACCCGAACCCGACCGCAAAAGTCGCGGAACACGAGCGAATACTCGAAGTCGGAAAACAAGCTATCAAAGAGCGGATGGACCCAAGAATCGTGGATGCAATGATGCAGGTGAAAGCGTTGGAAGAGGGGAGAGAGGTAGAACCGGAACCGGAACCAGTGGAGGAGTCGGAAGAAGAGATGGCTCAAAGGAGAGAGCTGGAGGAGATGGCGGATGAGGCTGCTCATGGTGAGGGCGATGATGGCGATGACGTCCCACAGGCGAAAAGACGGCGGTTGGAAGACGTACAAGATCAACCAGAAAATATACCGAAGGCTGTTGGACTCTTGAACGCGGATACCATTGAGGGATTGAAGTACTTTGCGGAGCTTCGAAAACGGCACGAAGGTTCGGCGACTGCGACCATTGGAAAGCAAGCGCCGTTGGGTGCTCCTAAAAAAGGGATGGGGCTAAACTTAGACTACGGGAGCGAGGGCGACGATGATTGACGGTATTGCTTGACTCTGAGGGTCATTATGTTTATTTTGTACTCCAGTTGGTGCTGGTGATGCACTATGCAGCCTGAGCTCAGTTTCTTGGCTCGTCGATGCTCTGTAACTTATATATTCAACAAAAAGTGAATCCTGGACTTTAGTATGTGTGTTGAACTCCAGTCATGCATAGTCCTTGTCCATAATCAACTCGAAATAGTGTCATACAAACATCCTGCCTATAAACTCACCATCCCTCGTCAACACAATCGCCACAGAAGAAAACGAACCTCCCAAGAGGCTCCTACAGCTCCCGATACCCATCATCCTCAATATTCAATGCCGCCATCCTCGCTGCCTCTTCCGCATCGCGCGCCTCCTCCGCCTCTCGCCTATATTTTGCGATATCCCACTCGTCCTCTTCCTCCTCACCATCATCATCCTCGTCGACGAACCATTCCGGGTTGTATGTAAACTGTGGGACGTAATATCAGTAAGTGTTATTCGGTAATGGATAGAAAGAGTGTTGGTGAAATGGAAATTAAGGTGATAGGTTGTCAGAGAAGTTTATGAGATAGGGAAAAGATGGGGGAGGGCGGCAAATGCAAACAATAACGCACCACGTCTCTCCCGCTCATGCCACTGTTCTTTCCTGCTGCTGCCTGTTGATCCTTCATTTTCCGTACAGCGTCCTGCTCCGCCTTCTTTTTATCCTCTCTCGTGGCTTTCCATTTAGCGAACGTCTCGCGAGTGACGGGAGTCAGGTTTGTTCCGAGTTTGTGGCGCTGAGTATACGTATGGACAAGGAACGAATAGTTGTGATTTTCAGTATATTCAAACATAGGGTTTCCAATGAAAATGGTAGGGGTGGTGAGTTAATTTGTGATGAGATGACACGGACGAGATAGTCACGTACCTCAACTTCGAGGAAGTCTTCTAAGCTAATCGTGTTCGCCTTTGCAGCGTCCTCCTGCGCCTTCTTTTGTGACTTGAGCACGAACCCGGGAGGAAGCGCGTGTCGGTACATGCACTTTTCCCCACCATTCGGGCATTCCCAGAACCAGCCGAACCTGGATAGAAGGAAACGATTAGAGATTAATAAAATTTGAGACCTGTCCAACAAAACGCACTTTTGATTTTCAATAGCTTCAATGAAAAATTTGCATACGATCTACGTTGTGTTTTGTTGGGACGGCCTTAAGACGAGAAAAAAAGCTCCTATGATGGTCAGCGAGGGGTTTTATTCAAAAGCCACGTTTTACGGCGTTGCCTGAGCTGAAATCAAAAAGCAAGAGCTAAGCGTGAGCTAAAATGCAGGATTTTAGCTCGGGCACTGCCGTAAAACGTAGCCTTTGAATAAAACCCCTCGCTGACCATCATACTCCAACTTACATCCGTAGTCGTCCGTGGATTACCATGCTTCGATAAAATGACCGACCGCAGTTTCGTTTCGTCCCAATTTTCCATCGTGTCTACAGAAATTGAAGAACACCTATCATCAGCAATACCACAAACCAATCAAGACGCAATTGCCACCCACCCGTAGCTTTGTCCTCCCTTCCGTCCTCATACAAATTCTTCTTATCCACCTTCCTTCCCACATCCATATCATGACTAAACTTGCACTTGTTTCCCTTCTCACACAAGCCAGCCTTGTAAAACGTGCATAGCAAGGTCTTCGGATCGACACCAAATGGCACCTTCTGCGTCTGGACGGGTTTGAGGAGTTGTGCATTTTCGCGTTCGCGCTTGGCCTCTTCTTGCTTCTCTTTCTCTCGAAGGGCCTTTTCTTTCTCTTTTTCAAGCGTAGCACGGGATTTGCCTGCCGTGGCAGATTGCTGTTCAATGATGGCGACTTGCTTCTGGACCTTGGCTGAACGATTTTTCTTTTGAACGATTCGAAGGGACCGAATATTATATCCAGATATGGATTGAACCCATAACGAGTACGTGTCGTCAGTACCGGGTACATCGCATAGAGCCGATGATGTGGCGACGTACATTCTTCATACCAAAGGTCTGCAATGTGTTTCGGGGGCTAGATTAGCATTCAGACAGAGTCGAGAACACGACGACCCACCTTATCGACCTTCGCCTTCGTTTCCTTGTTGTTCTGCTGTTTCTTCGGTGGCATGATGCGTAATAAACGTTCAACAGAAATAAAGAGTGTGGATAGTAGCCTGCAGTTGCAGAAGATGAAGGAAGGGTGTTGTAAGAGCGTGTCAGGTAGTCTAGTCAAGTGATGTCCAATATTAATATTGCCATCCAGTGAGTGATTCCACTGGATTCCAGCCATGAGAACAACTTGCTAAATTCAGATTCTACGTCGATCAGATGTACTGCCGATCATATTTCAAAAGTTGGTCGACTTCGATTCGACGACGTGACGGTATAACTTGCCAGAGACGGCGACGGAGTCGAGCTGAGCGAGTGAATGTCGCTGAATGTATGCGCTGAATGCTGCTGGACAAACTCCCTGCCGAAGTACGTCGTCGACTTAAAACTCACTGGAACTTAGCTTAATTCTATACTCTCAGTTACTTCTCGAGATCCAGCTGTTCGCATACAGTCAATCTCTCCCCATCCTCAACTCTCATTGCCATGCCCTCTTCTCCGCGACCTCCACATCCTACCGCGCCGCCTATCTCCTCCTCAGCTATCTTTCGGCACATTCTTCATATTCAATTAGAGATCGCTCCCGCAAATCCATAGCAGGCCTCATCACATTCGCTCTTCGTTTCGGCATATGCTCTCTAGACGTCCTTCAGGCTCTTCTCAAGCGCGCTACACCCCTGATCGTCCCTTTCCTTGTGAGCTTCTCCGGCGAGTCTAATGACGACTCGAAACTCTTCACAAATCCCTATGAAAGTCCTATTTTATCCAAACGCCTCTTCAAGAACCTCGCTCCACGGAAAGAACCATATACCCTATCTGATGCTCCCCTCCCTCTCCTTCGCTACCTCCAATCCATAACCCATCCTCTAATTTTCAGATCACCGCTTCAGTTAGGGAGCACCGACTCGTCGAAATCAAATGATTGTCTGGAACCGATGCACCGCTTTATGCTGTTTCGACCAGACATGAACGCACCCACTGCATACCCTCTCGCACGCGCGGTGCACGCTTCACACATCTCGCTCGTCCGCTTTCTGCTTGATAGCGAGGCACACCCCGGCTTGAAAGACTCGTTGGCGGTGAGGGTTGCGGTGAGGAAAAAAGATTTGGGAATGGTGAGGATGTTGGTGGAAGTCGAGGCGGAAGAGGAAGTCGAAGTCGTTCAAGCGTCTCCGCGTTCAAGTACTACTGCAGCCTCATCTCGGTCTTCGCAGTCAACTAATATTCCTATACCAACAACCACACCTCCACCTCCGACTAGGAAGAAACGTTCTTTGAAGAGAAGACGTGTTGAAGATCGTATCGAGATCTCGACCTCCCTCCTCCGCCTCGCCGTCGATGTCGATGCACGGGACATCGTGCAGTATTTTCTCGACAAAGGTGCACGACCGGATATGTTGACGATTCAACGACTACAGAGGAAAGGGATCGTCTAATGAGATCGATGCGGTTCGTTTTATGGGTGTGGTTCGAGTGCCCTGGACGAAAGCTTGTTCGAAGCTGGATTAGAATAATCGACTCGAGCTCACGAAACATTTGGCATAAGCCTTCCTTTTAAATCGAATTACCATTTATCGACTTCGCCATTCATGTTTTGCTGATCATTTCGCCGTCCTGTGTGATCGTGTTTGGAACATCTCCTGATAGATCGAATAGAAACGGAATCAATGGAATTACGAACAATCATGGATAGATATGACAGATGAGGAAAGATACATCAAGGAAATGTTTTTGATAGTTTACATATTTTATACCTTTTTTTTGGATTTTAGGAAAATGCAGAATCGGATCGGAAGACGGAAATAAGGCATGGAGTCGAAGAAACAAAGATAGAGAGGCAGACGGACAGGGACAGACAAAGGGACAGATGCAAAGCGAAACAGAGACGGAGACAAGAAAAAATACTCAAGGTCCAGAAAAAGAATGCGAAAAGAATCGGACAGAAATATAGAACAAGAAGCAGAAGGCCGACCAGACGAGAAATGACGAAGCGCAGAGACCAAACCGATAAGCCCATTAAAGTCCTTTTCCAAATGTTTTTTTTTAAATGTTGCTCTTTTGCGGAAGATGAGATGAGACGAAGATAACGAAACCGAGAGGATAGAGAAAAACAATCCAGAAGAATCCGAGGCCAGAGATGAAACGAGTGCGAAGGCGAGATGGACGAGAGGAAACTTTTTTTTGGCGGTTTGTGCTTTTCTGATTTTATTTGGCGTTTTTTTCTTTGCGAGGCTGGGAGAGAGTAGAGCAGAAGGACGACGAAGAACCCGGAAGTAGAGACCTTGAAACCCGGAAAAGAACGGAAAGTAGCGGAACGAGACGGTCGAGGACTTTTTTTGCGGTTTGAGTTTTTTGCTGGATTTTTTTTGGCCGTTTCGATTTTTTGTTGTTGCAGATCCGGATGAAAGAGAGGGAGAAGGAGAGCGATGAACCCAGAGACCCAGAGAGGAGAGAAAGAGGCAGAGAATGACGCGAAGACCCGGAACGAGAGGCGAAGGAAAGTCGAGGTCGTGTTTCTGGTGTTTTGGCTTTTTTGCGGATTTTTTTGGTGTTTTGTCGAGTTTCTGTTGAATGTGAGACCGGGATTCCGAGGCGAGAGAGTACGAAAATGAAAAGAAACGAAGATAACGAAGAAGGAGAAGTAGAACGGGGAGAAGACGAAGACGAAGGCGAAGGAACAAAGGTAATGAAAAATCAAATAAAAATGAAAGAAAAACCAAGACGATGAAACGTAGAAAGGAAAGACGAAGATTTCAGAAAAGAAACAAATTTAAATAAAAAGAAGGTCGATGGAAGCGAATGAAGGCAATTAGGGTATAAGAAATTAGAGTATTTGGAGTAGAGTGGTATATAAGGGAGGATATGGGGGATGAAGGAGAAGAACGAGGGATAGCAAGAGAATGCATGGGGGTAGCAACGAGAACTCGAGAGCAGAGAAGAAAGCAAACAAAGTATCAAAGAAAGGGGCAAGCAAGTCGAAGGGTAAGATGGAAGGGACGACAACAATGGTTGGAAGCAACGACTGAATGGGGAGAAGACGAAAGGATCGGAGGCAGAATAAAACCGAAGGAACAAACGATGGCCAAGGAGGAAAGCGTATAGCGTCATTGGGCAGCTAGAACGAGCCGCTTTGAATGGTAAAGGAAATTGACGACAAGCAAAGAAGACGAAGGAAGAAAATCAAGGGGCAAGGAAGCAAGAAGATGATGGAAAGAAATCGAAAGGGATAGACACGAGTAGAGACAAACCAAGGGCAAACCCTAACCTGCGACCATTTTAGCTCACTTCAGTAACTAGAAGAGGCTCAGCGCCATGCACGACGCTTTCCATTGGCCTTGACAG